>JAACJN010000279.1:0-58320 GCA_013368555.1 Collybiopsis confluens | reverse complement strand
TCTGCTTCAAGATGGACTCGCGACATTTCCCTATCTAAGACAACAACGACTGCCTCCGGATGCAGGAGGTTTTCTGTTAGAGGTGGATGTCAACCTGGGTATAGTTTCAGGTGTATACTTCCCGCAAAACCTCATTTCACGCCGCTCATCGCGCTGTGTAGTCACTATAAACAGACTTTCCTTCCAACGCAAGTCGCGTTCCAACTGTCGGACATAGGCAACATGAACAAAACTGGATATCCCAGGCGAAAGGAGCTGAACGGCCGAGCTCTGGAGTCCTCAGCCTTTTCTGTTCCAGCGGCTATTCAACCTGCGTTAGATCAATGGCATTCATATAGCGCGAAGAGAGGCAACAAAGGTACGTATTCACCACCGGGAGTTGCCTCAAATAAGCGATCTTCCTACATCATATACTGGGCTTCTACTCCCTGCAAAAAGCCATATGCAATTGATTCTCAACCGGTAAGAAGTTTCAATTTCTTCTCATGTTCCGCTGACTTAATTACAGCGTACAGTCGTAGACTACTCACCAGATCAGAGAGCTCACGTCACATGTGCTGCAACAGTCAACGCCGCCCGTACTTGCGCGTCCGAATACTGTGTTCCGGCACTTCTGTCGCTGCTACCTCAACATCCGAATCCGTCTTTTCGAAACCTTCGGACGTGCACATGAGACTCCTATGATCGTCGTGCAATACGCGGGTTGGATAACGACGATGGTACGTATCCTTGACCGTCAACTCTTCACAACTCATCACTGTTCTGCCAGATCCTATGACTGTACCAGAAAGCCGTACAAGTTTGATTCTTATCAGGCTGAGATTTTTTCCGCTGACTTACGAGCTACATTCGGAGGATACGCATCCCAATCAAGATGAACGGCATTCGAGAATGAATGGCACATGTGCAGTCCGGACTGCTGCAATCTCTAACGCCAGTCAGCGCGGTTCGTACTTGCGTCCGGATACGTTATGCTTCTTGTCGCTATATCCGAAGCCGTTCTTTCAAGACTTACGGACGAGCTCATATGCTCCTCGTCAGCAATAGCCGGAACTCCCCAGTGAAGAACGATATCAAGAAATGCGTCCAATACAAATCTTTTGACTTGGAGGCAAGTATTCTATTTCATTTGTACGACTCGACGCGGTACTCATGAATATATTCTTCTAGGCTCCCTTTTGCTCTTTTTAAGCGCTTTAATTCATCTTGCGATCCTTGCCCGTTCTTTGCTCATCCGAGTCATCACATATTTTCCATATAAATCTTGAATATATCACTGATCATAGGATATTGAACATCCGTAGAGAGAGATGTTTTGACGGCCACTAAATATTGCCCGGCTCTGAATGGTGGAGGCGTAGAAAGGGAACGACTTTGGTTTCCCGACCTTGGTGGACGGTGGCGCGATTCCCGGCGCCACGAATCAAAAATATGGGAGTTCCCATCATCCTTCAGTTTGATTTCGGTTGACCGATTTGTGTTCGTATTTCCCGAGCGAGTTCCCTGAAATGTTAGTTCCTCCGTGAACGTGGGTGGTGGAAACGCGGAACTTGGGAAAGGTTTATAAATTGGATTGCTTTCAGGCCGAACAAATATACAGCATTAATTTCTGCCCCGGGAATTCTTAGCCTCTCCGCCTCCGCCACGAATTATTGCGGAAGTGAATTGGCATTGTACTTGACACTCGCAAGTATCAAAAGGAACAGGAAAAAAATCTTACTCAATCATATACAAGGAGGGAATTCCCGTTGGCGAGCAAGTTGAACAGTTTTGGGAACAAAGCCATCTTTTATGTTCAAGTTGTTTCTTTTGTCGCGGCTCCGTATTAATACGCGTACAATGGCGCACTTACTCTACGGTAAGAGGCGCGCCTGGATAATGACGCGATCATATTGGTCCAGGCTTACTCCATCGTTACATGTCAACCTAATTATTTCCTGTGAAGAACGTCAATACGAGGAAAGGTGTCAGAGCCAGAGTAATAATTCACCCCATCTGGTCAAATCAACACTATCCGTGTCCATCATGATCCAAATCATCCGTCACATCCCTCCAAGTCTTAACCACCTCAACCATCTTCGCACACTTAGCCTCGATGTCACTATTAGCCTCCCTTCCCAGTGGAAGGTATATAGGCGATACCGATCCGCTTCCGGAACTTGAAACATCCAGCCTGGCTCTTGCTACCCCTTCTCCCTCACCGCGTCAATGATAACCTCTACAGCTTTCTGTGGATCACCCCGTTGTTTCCCGTCCAGAGCGACAAGAAGTTCTTGAGTCCCCGCCTCCGCATTTGCATCATAGACAGGATCAGGGTTCGCTGGTATGTGGAATGGATACCCTAGTACATTTTGCTCCGTCCGAAAGCCGCTAGGTTTCGACGATGATGATCCGGATATTGGATACAAAACTGAGAGCTCTTTAGCCAGAGATTCGCTATAAACTGCAGCAAGTGCTCGTGAGACGATGCATGGAAACGAAATAAATACAATTCACCTCGAAGAGCAGCTTTAGACGCGGCGTAAAGTGCTACGAATACGAATTGAGCCCTTTAAATGCGGCATTTCTTGGGAAGGGTAGCTTACAACAGTGTCTGTTCGAGTTTAGCGTGATCAACAAGATAGGTATAGGTCGATGAGAGTTTTACACCTACTTCAATAGGATTCCAAACTGCTTCGACTACCAATCATCACAATGGTTCCCTCTTTTCTACTACGCATTGGGGCAGAAGCGCTGTTGTCAGGGCAGCTGGACCATAGAGGTTGGTTTGAAACTGGGTCTGGAAGTCGGCCAAGCTTTAGCAGAAGGTTAAACATTAAAGCTTTACCACCCGAAGAGACGAGGGAGGAGCCCACCTCGCATCCTCTGCCAGGACTTTGAAAGAATATCCAGCGTTGTTGATTAACACATCTACCCTTCCCCAGAACGATAACGCTTCTCGAGCCTTGTCTTTGATCGTCGGTTCATCAGCACTGACATCGAGCTGCATGGTTCGAAGACGATCTGATTGAGGAAAAAATTCTTCCTTTCGAATTGCGTTCAGGTTCCTCGCACTGGCTATCACTTTATCGCCTCTGCGAAGGATCGACGTAACGAATCGACGACCGAATCCAGAAGAGGTTCCTACTTATCCCGCGTCAGCGCGTCTGATGACTTTGTAAAAGCTGTATCTGACCAGTAATCAGCCATACTCGAGGTACAGACATGGAAGAAGTTGGTTGAACGAGTGGCCATGGGAGTTTTCTCGAGAACCTTGGTCGTGAGAAGTTGAGGCGGCTTTGAGCCGACTCGCCGTGTGATGTGATCATGTGGCACGGGACCATGACGGGTTACAGAATCCGAACCACCTTTGCTTGAATTCATCCCAAGTTCTTCCCAATTGTGAAAAGAACTTGGGACCCCGTTGGAATGCCCAAATTTGGAGGAACGAGCTTTTCTTCTCTTAATCTCCGTTGTACACTTACGTCGGGACAACATTTGTGTCTGCAACTCGGCAATCCATCTGGGGGCGAAATTTTCACCATTCGTCTCGGATACGATACAACAGGATATGAATTTGGTGTCGGGGGAGAGTTACCAACCGCATTGCTATGCCGCTCTTTACAAATAATGGTGCTCCGATGCATACTAACACTACCGTCCTATAACCATGGTCCGAGCAAATCAAGGTGCGTCTGTTGCTTCGTTACTTCTCGGTACTGATATGATAGGTTTTTGTCTCCCTGGCCTTACATTCAGCCTCATTATCTCGCATCGAACTTCCCCAATGGAAAGAGGAACGACAGTAGTATCCTCACTCCGTGATTTCTGTATTGAAATATGCTCCGTGCAGTTGACATCCAGACTAACTTTTGTAGAATGTGGGAAAGCTCTCGTTGCCACCGGTGGGTACTTTCTTTCATCTGCACCGTGACACTTGTTACAACTGTAATCCAGTTGAGGAATGCCCCTACATTGTGCGGGGGATTCATCTCAATGACCTCGTCATTGTAGCCTGACGGGTAAGCTTCCGAAGCTGCCTGCTGGTAAATGATGCGCCTTAAAATTCATATTCCCTTGTTTCACCAGATCCTCAAATACTCCGTCCAATTCGAGTTTTCTCGTTCTCCTCAAGGTGTGCTTGTCATATTCCGCATACTGAAAGCCGCAGTGCTGAATATTTATGCCGAGAGTAACTCGTGTTTTCGAATACTTGGTGTCCCAGGTACGTATCATTCCACCGATTTCCCCGCTCAAATTTTCGAATCATTTGACTTTGCTACGTACATTGTTTGTGAATGAACTAATCAACCTTAACTGTAGACCGAGATTTTTGCTTTCATTCTTTCATATCACAGGTTCGTACCTTCCTGTCCTCCGCTCTTTCGCAATCTCCGCAAAGCGAGTTCCGTATCCCAATATACTAATTTACCTTAGCAGCACATATCTAGATTTCCATCTTCAATTATATCCAAGACGCTGGACATAAAAATGTCACGACATTTGTCCCTTCTCACTCGCTCGCCATGCTCTTTATCCTTAGCACCCCCCTGCTCTTTCATTGTTACCTCACATTAGCGCTGCTGGGTCATGCTGCAGTTATTCCGCGGCAAGACAGTCTTCGTATGTTCTCAGATAATCTCAAATCCTCGGAAAACAAACTTGATCTTCCTAGAAGGACTCGAAGCACGATACGAGCAGCCCACTGAGCCCGGTAAGAACCATCTCCTGCGGAGCTTTTGAGTGTTGATTTTCTCTTGGTCGCAAAAGTCACGGAAGTGAACTGTCTCTTTCAACGCTCAGGTGGTGACACCACTTTGTGCTTCTAGGGCAAAGGTGGGCATTTGTCATACTTTCTAAGTCTCTGGAATTTCTGCTGAGATCCGTCGAGGCACCACATTAAGATTCAGGCGGAGATTCAGGCAGAGGCGGGTCTAAAATTAATCTGTGGACTATCATAGCTCGTGTTGTGCCTAGCATCTGAAAACTCCGTGCATATATGTATTGCTGAGCGGAAGCGAAAGCTGGAAGTTACTTGCCCGTCACACAGAACGATCCTTAGGCTGCAGTCATGGAGCCCCTGAAATTCTCCAAGCGTGAGCCTTCAATAATATGTAGGTGTAATTACCATCTAAAGATCATGCCATATCGCAGTCAAAATTGCATTTGTTGCGGCCGCAGTCGCTGGTATCGCTGGACTTTTGCTTGGAGCAAGGATCCTCCAAGGAGCAGGCAGCACAATCTATCATTCTCTCACTTTCGGTATGACTACTCTAACCACATAAACTGACGTTGTTGACGTTGTTACTTGTATCAGATGCATTTTCCGCCTCAAATCCGAGCCCTCCACATATTCTTAAGTGGGACATTCCGCCGCTGCAACCTGTTTTCATGCATATGGAAAACTCGGTTCATTACAAATTCAACACGGACATTGGTGCTAAAGAATGGGAAGCTTTACTTCCTCCCTCAGACTGGGCTATTCGACAGAGCAACAATAGTACTGAGTACACCATATCGATGTTTCATCAACTGGAATGTCTGAACATTATTCGTCAAAGCCTAGTGGTTTTTCGAAGCCGTGCAACATCCGATCCGCCCCAATTCCCTGATAAACTTACGCATCATTGTATGGACTATCTTCGACAGATGGTAAATTTCCGAGAGCTATAGTATTCGGGAGAATGCACTAATTAATGATATTGATTTTAGGTTCTATGCCGCGCAAATATTGATCTTGAATCTGTACGGAATCACATAGGTCCTCGACTGGCGGTAAGCGACATCACGCACAAATGCTGGGACTGGACAGCGGTATACTCTGCCTCCGAGCAGAACTATCCACATTTGTAGATTCAAAAAAATATGATTACTACTAAGGAAATGATCCGAATCATGTTCTAGTCGTACTAGAACATTATAATATAGTTTTGGATTCAATAACAACTGCATTCAAGAGTAACAATTGCAGATGACTGCGTAGCTACACAAACGGAGGCTTTTCTCTTGTCAAATTCCATCTCCCGAAATTCTCTTCCAGATATCCGTATACGGCTTCCCAATTTCTGCATACATGGGTCGCTTCCCATCCGGCCTCGTCGAAGGTTCTGTTCTTCCAATCAGCAGTTTCCAAAGTAAGGTCAGACTGGCACAGTGCCGTTTGCCTCAGATAATTCAAACAATGTGAAATGTGTCCATCTCCGACGATGTTAGAGGGGTCAAAGGCAAGATTCAGGAGGCGTAGGCAATGAAGCTCGTGGAACATTGTGACCACAAACACGCGATTTTCGAGTCCGAGCCGAACATAGCCCCATGATGATCCACCCAAAGCTGACCATTCATCATCGGAAGCCCAGCCGAGAAGACGATATCGATTATCCTCCTCAATAATAGTATGGGTTGCGAGCTGCAGTGCTTCTCCGTTCCCATTGTCATTCAGAGGCAGCGTTATTGGAAAATCATGACCAAGGTAGGCTTTCAGCTGTATTCAGTCGATGAAAGCCATGATAAGTCCAACTCACAATAGCTTGTCCGTGGTTGTCGAAGTCCGGAAATCAAGAACAAGTTTGCAATGGTGATGATTCCAGCGGCAATTAGCAGGTGCGTTCGGCTAAACATCCTTGCGGAAGGTGGATTTTTCTGTTGAACAAGCTGCGATTTGGGACAATCTTTAACTTGCGCAATAGCCGCGTTCGCGGCACTTTCAACATCAGGTCGGAGAAAGCTCCATTCCCTAGGCACGGTCGCTCTTTTCTAGGATTATGCGGCCGTGAGGTATCTTAGAATATAGTAGGGCCAGCTTAAGAGCCGTCTGGACGCCTGATGGTGACTCTCGCCCGAAGTAAATATGCCGACTCTGCGATTCTCTGTAACTTTCGTTGCCGTGTCATTACTCTCAGTAGCCAGGGGAATGGCGAATATACCAGTAATATCCCTTTTATTCCCTTCGACCGTGAAGGTCTAATCACTACTGCAATAGGTATTCGAGCCTTGTGGATCGGACTCTTCTGCTGGAGTTTGTAGTCTCGGGACGCAATGTACAACTGGAAGTAAGTGAGCGGTTACTTAAAGCCTAGCTAAGATAACGTTCTCATGTCTGGCTCTAGCTCCAAGTATTTGTCTTCCATTCTCATCTTTTGAGAACAGCACTACGCCAATCACTGAAGTGACTGGGTATGGGCGACCGACCGGAGTGGTGCCAGAAACTTCCAATGATGACCCAGAAATCATCCCTGTCTTTTTTGGCTGTACCGATGCCAATTTTACTGGCAGTTGCTTCATAGAATCTTTAGCATGCGATTTTTGTTTTGAGCTTCCTGCTCCGTACCAAAACGACCTTTCTAGTATTCAAATGCTGGACTCGCGGGTGGGCTGTAACTTTTGGGTGTAAGCGAACTTTCTCAAACTCTGTGCTCGTCTCGAGATCGAACCTCATTCGCCTTCAGTTCCACAGACTGCATGGGTGATGGCATCAACATTGACTCTGCGGCCATCTTTGACTTATCGGCAACTAATTACAATGATAGGGTCGTAGCTGGTAATTGCTACTTGCGCTAGCGCCACTTGCGTGTGTTTTCGAGTCCACTTAGTACTAAATCGTGTCTAAATCGCTTTCACCTTCTATGTAGTCATTAGTATGGGTTTTCTTAGGGGTGATAGGAAACAGTAGTTATTTGGAAATCAATATTCATGCGCACGCCGCATTCGCAGTGAATAAGTACATACAAGGAACAAGTACATCCAACGAACAAGTATATCCAACCCGAAACTCTTGGCAGCCTTTGGCCATTGAATGACCATACTAACTCTCCATCGGTTTAATTGACTCGGATGCCCTCGCGTTGTGTCATATACACACCTACAAGATGTCCATGGCGTGAGTGTCGAGCCAATAACCCCAGTGGCAGTGACTTACCATTAGGACTTCCAGTATCTTTTCGTTGCCAAAATTCCACGTAACATTTTCCCTCTGGCTCTATCTCCGAGCATGTTAGCTCAAATGTACTGAAGGATTGAGATGAACACCGAAATGGTATACTGAAAGTTTCATCCTCTAAATGCAGCTTGAGCGCTGCAAATAGATACTGTCTTTTAGGGGCTTGCACCCATTGAAAGTGGCGACCAAGCTCTTGCGAATTGTCCAGCATCCAGATGTCGATATTAGTCCCGGAATGAATGTTCAGGTCCGTAGAGTTGTGCATCGGCAAGGAAATATCCAACGAGCAATTTTTTATCCCAAAATCCTCATTTATAAACTGGATTATAGTCGATTTCTGACAGTTGAAAGTGATTGCACGTTAGGAATTGACCTACGAATCTATGCATGGGGCTACTCACCTGAGGCGAAATTATAACATGACGATCATCCGGATAGATGAAGCCTTCCGAGCTGTAGTACTCTCGATGGTCTTCCAGGAGAGCTCTCCGAGGATCATCATTGTTCACCTGAAAAACTACGTGTGCGAAATTGTGAAACGATGGTAATCTGTCTCCCTGTTCTAGTGCACCATCGTACAGTTTATGTAAATTTATGTAAGTACTCGGACGTCTTCCAATGCCGTAGCTTGCGGACAGGGGTTTTCTGATTCTGCGCGATTGAGCCTGAGTGCCAAAAAGATGGAAAGGGCAGAGGTAGCGATAGCGCTGATACACGCCACAATGATTAATACATCTGCCATGAGTTTCCTGAGCGCTTGTCCTTTGTCAGGATGCTCTGCATCTGGAGATGAAGGAAGAAGGGTATACATGAGGGTTTATGACCGTGATGATGGGAACCAAGAGGTCAGAAATTGGGATTCTTCAAGTTCTCCATCGTTCCAGAATGTTTGTCAGTCTGCGGGTGTAAGAAGGCGCGAGGTATCGTCGTATCTTATGCGTAGATCTGAACCTTGTTGACTACTCTGTTGATCAAGGAACGGTGGTGCTTTTTACGAAAAGCATCGCATGGTCACTTACCCTGGCACTAATCCAAGTATGAAAGTGTATTTTTCCAAGATCATGCTGTGGATAGGATGGGATATTAGTAAATTATAATCCTATCCTATCCTATCCTAGGGAGGTCCGAACAACGGTCCGAACATCAAGTATATGGTAAACTGGTGCTCGGGAATCGGACCTCCCCAGTGTAATTCCTATCATATCCATACCACAATATGTGGTCACACGCATCACAATCGCATCACGATGGGGCTGTTCGGCTATTCGATGAGATAGGAATTTTCGATGCCGTGCCGCTACAACACGAGTTGACCTTTGGGCTGACTGTTGGTGGAATGGCTGCCATCACACTAAAAAATTTTGAATCCGGATATCGCGGTTATAAAAACAACTGTCACTCATACCGAGAGCTTCGACTTTTTCCGCGTTACAGCCAACCAGTATGGCTTCAAACAATACCATACCTATCAATACTGGTTCGAATCCCTTTGCTCCTCAGGAACCTCCGGAGCTGTTATCCTGGAGTATTGTGACTTCATTGGAACGAATATATCTCAAATGTTCTATGGTGAGCATCCATTTGAAGTTCACCGTAATCAATGAACTGAGTACCGGTTCAATCTAGGAGTGACTGTCGTGTTGTTCTTTCATTGTATCAAAAACCTTGTATGGCCCGATCCCTCAAATGCCCAGCCTGAGATACTACCTCGCTGGATACACGTTCTGTTTATTCAGCCTGGCAACTATATTTGTTGCCATGAATCTCCACGATTCCGTCCTTTCCTTCATTTATAACCGAAACTATCCTGGGGTCCGAGACGTATTTCGAGATGATTTATTCCAAACCTACCATCATTATTCCAAACGTGGCATTTGTATTATCGAATTTATTTGCAGATGGTCTCTTGGTAAGAGGGCGTCATTATTAATCTTGAATTTTTCGTTCAATGCCCGGGCCTCATGACTTCTATGATCCTAGATGTTTCGTTGCAAGATTATCTGGGCGGGAAAATCATGGATTCTTGCATTGCCCGCTACTCTGTACCTCGCTTCTGCAGGTAAGTCTTGTTCACCAGCGGTGCACCCGAATGGGAACTTACAAGTTGAAATCTAGCAATGGGAATCATGTTCCTTTATCAATCGTCTAGTCCAAACTCCAATTTATTCTCGAGCGGAGCAGTTGATTTCGGCCTTCCATATTTTGCAATTGCGACCACCTTGAACATTTTGCTCACTCTCCTCATCTCAGTGCAACTGATACTTCATCAGCGTCATTTCAAAGATAACAATTTGGTTCACGGCAGAGGCCTCTCATATAGTGCTATTGTGACCATGCTCGTGGAAAGCTCCGCCTTGTATTCCATCTTCTCGTTGTTATTTCTTGGTACATACGCCTCTGGCAGTAGTGCATCGGCTTTATTTCTTCCGATTTTAGCTCAAACTCAGGTGAGGGATGCTTATTTCTGGCATAAATTCTAATTCAAGTTATCTCAACGTACATTAGATTATTGCTCCATTACTCATTATCTCAAGAGTTGCATCTCAGCGGGCATATACGTCCCGTAACTCGGGGTCAAAAGCTTTGTCTCCTCTTGATAAATCGATTAGATTCAGTCCAAGGACGACGGATTTGGAATCACTTCCTCTAGAGGAGAGCCCAACATTTTCCGCCTACCGGGATCATACAAAGAGACTCTTGTACCATCGAGCCCTGCTACTATCTGATATAGATACATTCGGGTAGTATTCTCCAGAAATTAAGACTATCATGTAGATCTGGAAATCCGGAATGCGTACAGTGGGCGTAAATTCACAATATACATAATTTTACACATCCTTCCGTTGCAATATTAGTCCGGCATCCAGTTTCGTACCACAGACTTATCCATCCTCCTATCTTTTTCATTATTTCAAACACTCAGGCCACCCTCCGCTGTTACTCTCTGGAATCTCGACCGCGAGACCCGGCCCGCACTCGACCTCGAACGAATGTTCGGTATACGGTGGGTAACGCAGCTCAATTTTGTGCTCAATCCTGTTGTAGAACTAGGTTTTTAGGAAGAAAGATAAAAACGCAGATCAGACGCACTCCGCAGGGATGTCTACCATAGATCTTTCATACGAAAAACAATTGAATGTTTTTTCGTGGAGTTGACGGCCATCTAGGCAGGCAAAGGAGAACCATCAACTCGTGAGTAGAGAAATTACAATAGATATTCTAGACGCACATCCAGATTCCCCTATGCCACCGAATGGAAGAACTTTGCCTACGGGTTCGTAGAACCAAAGTGGTTAGTGTCAAGGCACCGGTAACATGTCGTGAAAAAAACATACAATCTAGCTGTGCCAAGGCATCATTAAACACGAGACCTCCGCTCATAGTATGTCTCCGGACTAGAATGATCAGAAATTTTCAGTCGGCGAAACACAAAATTACTCACTCTCATCCTGTACATCCACATCTGTTGAAAAGACGTACATCACTAGTGGATGATCTCTAAACAATGACAGACATGCATGTGAGTTGATTGATTCGAAAGGTTTGAGAGTAGACTCAGTAGAGAGAGAGCGCGCGCGAGAAAATGGAATACAAGAGAGCCGGAGAGCCGAGTCCCAAGTACCGATCGAAAAGGAAGCTCTCACCCTTCGCTAATCCAACTACAAGCCTTGCGAACAAACCCTTCTTCTTCCAACTCGACAACCGTTCAAAATCGGCCCAAAAGTCTCCGCCTCGAGTAACACGTCGCCTTTCTTGACCAGGACGACGGTGGGCTCGATCTTCAGGCTTTCTTCATCCATATCTCCACCCATGAGTATTTTTCCCTTTGTTTTCTCGAGAAGACCTATAACGAGTGTTGGCACACGGAGGCGATTGCGGGTTTCTCGAAATAAGGCACGAGGGTGAAGACCCTTACCTTTTACTCGTTTGAAATGCTGTATGTTGATGATATGAGCATAGGAATTAGACTTGAGCGCCCCGCCTTGTTCCGCAGGATACATCTTCGCATATGCTTTTTTCAGTCCTTCGACATACTCTCCCAAGGCAGAGGGGGGTATCAGGACATAATCTGGCGCTACGCAGATCTTTAAAAATGGAAGTATACCGTGGAATAATGGAGAGTATGAGTACGGGCATTCATCGGGGAAAAAGAATACAGGACATACTTGTCCAGAATTGGTGATTTTACCCCACAACGTCCTCTTCGCTGCCAGCTCTAAATTGCACTTTGGATCGACGATCACAGGAGACTTTCCTCCAAGCTCGAGAGTGAGAGGTGTCAGATGCTTGGCCGCCGCTATTGAGATGATTCTTCCTACGACTCCGTTCCCAGTGTAAAAGACTAAAAAAAACAAAACGAAGGATCAGCTAAGGTGAGCCCACATATGATGGGACCATTTGATACGTACTGTGATCCCATTTCAGCTCTAAAACTTTTGTAACCTCAGGTACACCACCACAGACAACCCTTATCGCATCTCGGTCAAGGTACTCTGGTATCAATTGTTGTATACACCCTGCATAATTTGACGAGACTTCACTAAGCTTGAGACAGAGCGTACACCCTGCTGCGATGGCGCCTATCGTAGCTTGGATCTAGCGTTATGCCAGGAAACCATAAGTACCTATCTGAACCAGCAAACGGAATGACTCACAGACAGAATGAGGGGAAAGTTCCTATGAACAGTCAACGATTACGCTAGAAGAAACCGAGAAGAAAATCGCCTGACCAAGGGCTGATTACAAGCACGGCCCCTTGGGCGTCGGGACGGCCTTTGGCCTCCATGCTTTTTGAGACTTTGGCAGGTCAGGATGATCGACATAGCTCTTCTCCCTAGTCCACTCTGGTAGTCTTTTTGCGGCAATGATAGCTCGATCAATCATGGGATTGATCTCCCCCATGTATACCTCCATAGCGGGCTTACCCAGGTCGGCAAATATAGCATTTGCAATAGCTTGGTGGTTTTCTTGCAGCATACGAGCAAGTTGGAGCAATTGGTGTTGACGGTACTGAACAGGAAGGGTTTTCCGAGAGAAAAAGGTTTCGCGAAGAGAGGCGTAGATCTAGCCAGAGAGTTGTTTCGTTGGCATAACTTATAAGTGCAAAATATCGATGAATTTTTGAGATACCTCTGGAATCTCCTTCAAAGGAGTATCAACCATCAGGAAACGTTTAAAGTCTTTCTGTACCATTGTTTGTATGCTCTTTGCAGAGAGAGGAGAGGGGGGGGGGATACGATGTAACGGTTTCTTCGACAGTGGATTTTAAGTAGTGGATTGGAATTGAATTTCGGTCAACCCAGTGAGATAAGGACAGGAAGGATGAAAGGCTTAATATGTAGAAAGTCTATTACAAGGATATGATCCGGCATGGAGTCGAACCGAGAAGTTTCGGAGACGATTTATATTCTGTGCGGAGCCATGCACGTACAGGCCCTGGAGGTCGTGGCGAACGCTGGAGAAGGAGCCCCAGGAGCGTAGGTGATTTCAAACATGGAGGTTCAGCGTTCAACGGCAATAAGCTATTCACTGCCTTAGAGACAGAGGAACGCCAAAACGAAATTGAGGGAACATGAGCCGTTAAGCGATGTCAGTGACAAGTCATTTTAATAGGGGGTTGGGTATATTCAGCATCAAGAGAGACGTCAGCTCAAAGATAGTGAGCGATCAGAAAAGATAAATTCAACTCGGCTTCTACTACCAATCCATTCTCTCGATGATCTCATCAATTTTCGGTCTCTCCAGGGCCGTTGTCTTCCAACAATCTTCCAATATCGCCCAGATCTGATCGTCGAGTCCCCTTTGTAGGACCCTCGGCTCAGTTATCGCAGTAGGACGCTCAGGTAATTCGCCCTTTTCACGTCGAATCACCACCTCGGTGGTATGCTTGATATTTTTATAAGGTTGCTGGTGGGTGAAGATCTAAAGTGGGTAACCAATTAATGAATGATGAAGTGAACCGAGAGGACATGGGGGATTTACCTCGATGATTGTCATACCCAGAGCGTAGATATCCGAACTAGCGGAGAGGACACCTTGACCCTTGCAGACTTCGGGGGCGAACCATCGATACGAATCAGATACTCCTCGACTTTGAGTGAAGGGAATCCCAGTGATATCTTCTACGATCTATGAGAGATAAAATACGTCAGAATCAGAAAAACAAGCTATATATACGGAGTTTCCCCACCTGGGACAACCCAAAGTCTGCTAATAGAGGCTCGAATCTCGGGCTGATCATAATATTACTCTGCAGGAAAAATCAACAAGTTTGAGCAGGACAGGTCAGATCCACGGACCGCTTTGATATCTCCGTGAACGACTTTCATTTCATGTAAAACATGAACACCCTGAGCGAGATTTTTTATCTAAGGGACTCATTAGATAATTGCATTCGTGGGGTGGCCAAGAAGAAGGCTCACCATCTGCCGATAATTGACACTGAGATCATACTTTTTCACATACTGCAGCGCCGTCCCATGTGGCTGCCAAGGGCTCACCATGTAGCTACACATTCACGTTTAGCCCGGAAACCACTCAAAAGAAAAAGAGGAGCACCACGTACGGGAACGGTCCATCTGTTTGACAAAACCCATAAAACGGCAATACATGCCTCCCTCTATCCTTCCTCCACAAATCGTTCCATACATTCACCTCTCGTAAAAACCTCCGTTTGCTATTTTCGTCCGAGTTGACCGCCCTGACGACTTTGATGGCCACCTTTTCCCGATTGAGATACATACCCTCGTATATATCCATCGCGGCCGTACCGCTGACAGGAAAGTTTCCTATGCGTACAACCTCGCCAGATTCGAGATTGAGTTTGGGAAGGAGGGATTGGGTGTGTTGTTGGAGCTCGTACAGATTAGCGGCAATCCCGTTATGGGTTCTGTCTGCTGTGTGTCTATTCTCGGATAAGGCCTGGGGGGGGGGGTAGGGTGGAGAGCTGATATCAATTACTCGGTTCTGAGAAAAAAAGAGTTCCGTACCGTTTGCATCAGAGCCATCATCTCCCCGAGCATGCTCGAGTTGCTATCTACTCTATCTTGAATGAGGGTTTGAGACTCCCTTATGTCGGAGAGGAGGGCTACGACCTCTTGATGGTCCAACGCCGCATTCGATTCAAACTCTTCTTGCCAGTGGTGTATCTCCATATGGGATACTAACTATAGTAACGTTCAATCAAGACTTGGCTACTACAGTACATAAAAAGAAAGTACGAACCTGAAAGTGGTTCAAGCAATCGGTGATCCCTTCATGACAGTTGATAATATCTTCCTTGATTTGATACTGCTTTAAAAACGATTCAACTCGACCGAGGTTCGCCCATCCTTCCATTTTTTGCTTGATTCTTTCCAGAGTTCTGTCACGGAAGGAAGAACCGGGTGAGTGATCATCTGATAAAGGGACCTCGTACAAACGCACTCTTGGACCATTTGGAATGCATTCACCGTATTGACATTTTTGACATCGTCAATGGGACTACTCTCCTTCGCTGCCTGCAGGAGCGTGTGACAACGATCGCGCAGCTGGCGAGCTTCGCGTCTAAACAAAGTAGGTTGTTGAGAATCATAGCTCCAAAAAATCAACGCAGATCTCGAATTCTTCCCCCCCCCCCACCCCCATCCAACCACGCATCCAAAACGAGTTATCCATCCACGATCCCCATACAATTAAAATCGACTGATTATACTGACTTGTTGGCGATCACATTCTCCGTCAGTTCCATAATTGCACAAAGGAATCCTGCAGCGGCGTATAACCCAGGTACGGGAGCGAACGTGGCAACGATTTCAGCGGCAGATTTTCCGAGGGAAACCACGATATGAAATGAGGAAGTTTTCCCCCCATTCCAATGGCGCGCGGGCATGACTGATGGTGGTATGAAGAAGATCGAGTGTTAGTGATTATTGGGGTATCGCTGGGGGAGGAGTTGGGGGAGAGGAAAGAAGGGTAATGAAGTAGACGCCAGGATGCTGTATTTTAAGCCAAATCTTAACCTGTCAGTTGATGAACACCGGATGGCGCCAAAGCTGTAGGATAAGCTGTGCGTCGTGCTGTTGAGTTGATGAATGTTCTTTGACACGAGACGATTGATTTAGTAACGTGGGGGACTCAACTTGATTAGGCACTCACGAGGAACCTTGAGAAGTTGAGCGTTGAGCCTTTACAAGGTCTAATCATGGCAACGATCGACCATAATGTACGGTTTGCTGCCGAAAAAAAGAGAACAAATCATCCAATCGGTCATTATATAAACTGCTGAACAGGAATGTTACGTACCGTAATTGCTCTCCGACATTTACAGGAAGGTTCTGTATTGGTCGGTATCACACCTTTCTTTGACTTAAAAGGAGGTCCATCGGTGTGCTAGACTTAAGCGTAGCCCGTTTAATTCGAGACTAATCGCAGCGTCGAATGCTGGAAAATAGGTGTCTACTTTCACTTTGAAATGCGTTGTGAATGTATCGGAGCGCGAAGATATAATAGCGGAATGGGGTTGGAAGCTCTGGACGTGGTAACGGTCAAGGGCTGAAAGCGTCAGCCGGAAATTCCCGGCGACTGCGAAAGGCTACACGATCACGTGACTCGGTCTTAGCATCATCCCTCAAGGCTGTTATTTCATGTAAACGTGTAATAAACTCGAAACAAGCACATTCAAGTATATAATACGGAATTTATGATTTAGGTGAAAGAAGGAAGAAAAAAATTGAACAGCGTAAGTTATGGCTGAAGCATTGATGTAACGAGGACCCAGGTGGGACGATCTGCACGCCAGTCTCAACCCTGAACAAGAGTAACCTGACCTTCGGGCTGGAGCCTGTTCCAAGGACAAATAACACTGCCAGAGGGCGCCCAAGTCGTGGCATTCCTAATCTCACTCGAGACAAAATCAAGGGTGTCATCATTGATTGGGACCTCCGAGCGTTTCCAGCCTTCTGCGAGTGGCAGCCGTTCCTCACGGAAGAAGATTTGAACGAATCTTAAAGTCAAGTTGAGGAGAAGCGAAAAGGGATATAGCATGGAAAAGATCCGTACTGTTTAGGCGCGACTCCAGTGGTGGCGTTACCCATGACGCTCAGATATAGTGCTGATTCCCCGACTCGCACGAAGAACTCTTTCGCGGTGTTGATAAGGTTCGGGTTAGCTATCTTGTCCTCCTCAAGCCGTTGAATGAGAACCTGTCCAGCAGAGGTGGTATTGTAATAGTCAACACCAGGGTTCGAATTGTTCAAAGCGGTGAAGATCGTCTCGTTGAAGTGGAGATTATCTCCTTGAGCGAAATCCTGCCGGGAGAGAGAAGTGTCATGCTCGATAGTTCCGTGTCTATGCAGAGCATGTATCAGTTAAAAACGTGCCCTAGGAAGTCAGCAGGCGGAATGCTACTCACAGCGCTAGGTTCTGCAGTTGGAAGCTCTCTTCCTCATCAGTCGTGAGGAGCCCAAGCTTGGCCGCCACCCGCAGAATATCAATGGGCTGCACATTATATCCACCTACGAGGGCTGGAGTTAAGCCAAAGACGCAATTGGATGTATAAACAAACATACTTTCTAGAGCTCGCATAATAATTGGAACAGTGAGATTGCTTCCATTCCTGGGCAAGAATGCGTGGTTTGCGAGGCTTTGGAAATGATAAGGAAAAAAGAATGTAATCTTAAGCTTGGTAAAACATACGTGTTCAATCCGGGGCATGGGCCTCGAGAATCGTTTGCTCCTGGAGCTTGCCATTGGTGGGCACTCCAGTCGATGTCGGTGCCGCCCTTTACACCTACAGCGACAGCAAGGGTAATTATGAGTTGATAGAAGAAACTTTTCATCGCGTATGTGAAGGTTAAGAGATGAGGAGATATCTAAAGATGAAGGGTACTTTCAGCAGTCGATCGCCGAGCCACTTTATACTCTGTCCACCACTTCGAGTCGTTTACCTCGAGTCTCTCCAACTAGTCGATTGAGCTTGTTTGGCAAACACAGCTTGAGAACTCCGACGGTTTCGCCGTTTCCGACGGCTTCACGGTTTCCCATGTATGCCTCACATCGGTAAAAGGTGTGGAGAAGATGGGCCAAAAGGATATATAAGGCAACGGCATTGTTCAAATTCGGTCGCTGCGGTAAGCTTAGTAGCTTATCTTCGGTAAACTGTAACGGCGATCTTACGTATAGTGTTGTGTAAGGGAATCGGGTCGGTGTCGGTCGGGGTCAGCAGGGGTCAGGCTAAGAATACACACCGCCAATTTTTTATTTTCCCTTACTTACAGGAAAATCAAGAGTTCACTTTGAGTGAATACGTCCTCCGAATACAACGGCGTGAGGGGGAGGTGGGACGTCGAGCGGGTGGGTGGGATGTCGAGCAGGAAGCCTTCAATTAATCAGGTCAGGCAACACGTAGAGCGCAGTCTTCGGTCCTTGATTTGATGAACGAGTTGTAGAGGCTTCTCAGTCTGCGGTACTTTCTTCATGAGGTCTTCATTTACTAGCTCGAACTCCGCAGTCCTACAATAGGTTTTGCGTGTCTTGTTTGGTCGTATCGGCTTCGTTTGCCGTCCCTTGACCGTGAGATTTTTGGGGTATTCTACCGCTTGTCAGTCTTGACATTTTCCTCATTCCTTCTGCAGCTTGCAGGATCCCTCAGTGTTTTCCATATGCGCTTTTGCTAATTTCTCAATATCCGGCTTGCCGCTCCATCTCTAAGCAAGCTCCACGGCGTCCTCCACGGCAAGGCGTCCTCTACGGCAAGGCGTCCTCCACGGCAGTGGAGCCATAATATTCATTATTCATTGTGTATCCAGTTCCGCAGTAACGGGAGGGAAAAGACACCGAGTCTCATCGCTTTCAACCTCCAACGTGAAGTGAGCTTTTTCTTTCAGCCGTTACGCTATCAACATGCCTCCATACGAATCGAAATCGCTGCAGTACATTCAGAATATGTATTCAGTCAGCCACCGACGGCCTCCGACGGGTCCCCTCTTATTAGAATCCTGGATATCTAAACTACTTTTTGTGTCTGGTAAGGCGGAGGTAACAGCCTGAGATCGGAGTCGGCCGAGCCGAATTTGCAGGGCGATCACGTGTTAATCTAAAAGTTTTAAGTATCTACCGACCAATGAAGAAGTCTGTAAATCGCTACTACCGACCAATGACAAAAAAGGTGCAGTGGCCAGCCCTCAAATCTGCGTATGCATCACCCGACTGCTATCGAACAGACCGATCAGCTTCGATTACCCACGACTCCTTCACATATATGGCATGTGGAGTTGCCTAGATCCTCGAATAATCTCCCACTACACTGACCTTTCTTGACCCGCCCCCATGTCCGCCACTAACCGAGTCCTCGCAGGTCCTCCAGGAGACTGCTGCTTCAAAGGTTTCCAACACCATGGAACAGCTGAAGGGTCGAAGATTTCCATTGCCGGAGTACCCACATACTTCGTTGAACCCAAAAACAAAAACCAGGATAAAATCCTCATCTTCCTCGCAGACGTTTGGGGGCCCTTTTACCAGAGTAATGCGCTTCTTCAGGATTTCTTTGCGCAGAGCGGTACGTCTTTCCCCTCCCCATGAGCTGTTGATGGCTGTACTGAGTTTCGGGGCTTTGTTTGGTTGCGCCGCACCCTCCATTCAAATCATATCAGGATTCACTGTTCTAGGAATCGATTACTTCTTGGGGATGGCGTCTCTCAGCATGATCAAGAGGAAGGTTTTGATCGTATGAAGTGGATTGGCGAAATGCACAAGATCGCTAAAGGAGTCGTGCCTAAATGGTGGGAGGCCGTGAAAGAAAAATATGGTATGTAGGTACTCGGTACTCGGTAGCCTACTTACCAGTACCGACTTTTCAACCCTGTACTGACCCTTTAACGAAGGGACCGATGCCAAATATATCGTTTCGGGTGGGTAGTTCTAGTACCCAAAGTTGACCATCGTTCTCCATTCCTTTATCCTAGGTTATTGTTTTGGGGCCGCGTATACGATGGACCTTGCGGCTGACAACGCCATAGTGGCAGGTCAATAAGGATTTGACTTTTGAATCGTGAAATGCAATGCTCACTGCTCTTTAAAACTCAGCATCCATCGCCCACCCGGCATTCCTAAATGAGGACCATTTCAGAAAGATAACGAGTAGGTTTCCACTCTGAGCCGCGAATATGACTCTTTTCTGATTTCCAATTCTAGAACCGCTTATGCTTTCGTGTGCAGGTCAGTTTTCTCCAATTTAACTACATTTGTCATTTGACGATTTTTTTTTTTTTTTTGATAGAGACAGACCATACCTTTCCCCTCCCAAGTCGACGAATCGCAGAAGATATTTTGATTGAGCATAAGAGACAATACTACTTTCAAGTATTCTCCGGAGTGGCACATGGATTTGCATCCCGTGGCGATCCGAATATTTCTGATGAACGTATGTCACCAACTTCCCCCGAGTTCGTAGTGTTTCCAAGAATGACTTAACCCTGATATCATAGGATGGGGTCGAGAACAATCGGCTCAGGGCATTTCCGGATGGTTTCATCGATTTTTGGATGAAAAACATACTAGTCTGAAGCAGAAGTTGTAGTCTGAAGCAGAAGTTGGAGTATCCCGAGCATGCTGAATGGCGGAAGTTATGTAGTTATTGGTGGTTTGTTCAAGTTCTCTCCGTCATGTAAAGCCGGTACTCAGAAATAGCGTAGCCAGTGCGTCAAAATAAATTTGATTTGGATACACGGGTCCAGGCTACTCTGGAGTCTGGAAGCCTCGTAAAGCCTCGTGTAGTCGGCTGACCGTTGATTAGGATCGCGGCTGGTTCTTACACGAGCCTCTGAGGCGAGGGCACGGAGTGATACGATAAGTGCAGTCCACAACTCTGTGGGTTCAAAGCCGCTGATCGGCCCAAAATAAGAACATATATAAAGTCTCATTCCGAGCTCGACTTGCCCAACTGCTGGCCAACTCCCTTTGCTGGTCAAAGCCCCCACATCTGCCGATTTATAATTCTCGTCATGCGTATCACTTCTGCATATCTTCTTGCCTGCTTGTTTTCTATTGGCTACGCGTTTCCCGTGGAGGTTAGTTCTGGGCTTCCGTTTCCGAGTTGGCTCCTTAACGACGTCTTTTTTTCTTTGTTCAACGATAGCATGAACACAGTATCCGTGCACCCCCCAAAGCATCATCTGCGCCCCCAGTCATCAAAGTTCAGTTTACGGGCAAAACAACCCCCGACGCCACCGATCTCGCTCGAGACGCTGAAAAACATATTCAATCTCTCTTTAAGCGTACAGATTATCAGGCTGTGCTTGGGCTCAGTGGTAGCAACCAGATTAAATTTACGAATCATAACGGGGAGAGTAGGGAAGCGAAGTTTGTGTTTACCGGTCCCCCGAAGTGTGCGAAGGTTCCGTGCGAGGGACAGGTCGATATGGAGTCTCCGGCCAAGTCTTGGCTATTTATCACGCCGGAAAATAACAAAAATCCGCTCAGCGAATATCGTGTTGACTAACATAAGGAGCGTTCGGCCCGAAATAGTTGTCTCACGTAGTTATTACTCGTAGCCCAAGGATAGAAAATCTGGTTGTATCAGCCGCACCTTTGCCGCACCTCGGCATTTCAATTGCCTTGTTCTGTAAGACACGGATTTGCAACATAAGTATGGCCCAACGTATCCGCGCGTCAAATTCCTCAGCAAAATCATTTCGACATCTCTTAGATCTCATACAATGGGCCTGTATTCATTTCAGGTTCCCATTACACCATCAGCATCAGTCGCTACATGCGGCTCAAGTCCCTCGAACACGGTACAAGCATCCGCTACTCCTGGTGATAAACGTACTCCAGGACTTGGATAGTACGACAGAATACAATCATATTCCGTCTTCCTCGCAGGACCCAATCAAGCTACCGGAAGCGGCTTCCATCAGCAGGGAATCTGCGTTCGCATCAGCCGAGTGCTATCGAAGGGACCGATCAGCTTCCATTAGGGCTTGTTTGGTTGCGCGCGCACCCTTCATTCAAAATATATTATTCACCGTTCTAGGAATCGATTTCCTTCTTGGGGGATGGTGTATCTCAGCATGATCAAGAGAAAGGTTTTAATCGTATGAAGTGGATTGGAGAAATGCACAAGATTGCTAAAGGAGTTGTGCCTAAATGGTGGGACGCCGTGAAAGCAAAATATGGTAGGTACTCGCTACCCTATTTTCAAGCCTGTACTGAACCCTTTCACGAAGGGACCGATGCCAAATATACCGTGTCGGGTGGGTAGTACTAGTACCCAACGTTGGGGGCCATCGTTCTCCAATCGAAGTTTACCCTAGGTTATTGCTTTGGATCCGCGTATACGATGGAGCTTGCGGCTGACAACGCCATAATGGCAGTCCATTAAGGATTTGACTTCTGATTCGTGAAATGCAATACTCGCGGCTCTTTTAAACTTAGCATCCATCGCCCACCCGGCATTCCTAAATGAGGATAATTTCAGAAAGATATCAAGTAAGTTTTCCCTCTGAGCCGTGAATAGAACCTCTTATGCTTTCGTGCTTTCGTATGCAGGTTAGTTTTCTCCGATTTGACTAGTACATTTGCCACAATATTTCGACGTTTTTGTTTTTCTGGTTTTTTTTGACAGAGACTTCCAAGTTGACGAATCGCAGAAGATATTCTGATTGAGCATAAGAGACAGTATTACTTTCAAGTATTCTCTGGAGTGGCGCATGGATTTGCATCCCGCGGCGGCAATCCGCATATTTCTGATAAACGTATGTCACCAACTTCCCCCGAGGTCGTAGTGTTTCCAAGAATGACTTGACCCTGATATATAGGATGGGGTCGAGAACAATCGGCTCAGGGCATTTCCGGATGGTTTCATCGATTCTTGAATGAGAAACATAGTCTGAAGCAGAAGTTGTAGTATCCCGAGCATGCTGAACCGCGGAAGTTATGTAGTATTGGTGGTCTGTTCAAGCTCTCTCCGTCTTGTAAAGCCGGTGCTCAGAATCACTCTATAGTGCGCCAAAATAAATTTGATTTGGACACATGGGTCCAGGCAACTCTGAGTCTGGAAGCCTCGCGTAACCGGTTGACCGCTGATTCGCATCGACACAGGATAGCACGACCCTCAGAAATAAAAATAAGACGCTAAACCAACGCTAAAAGTTCCACGTAATGTATGCGAACCCTGTTCAACGCCGCTGATCCGCCCGAAATCAGAACATATATAAGGTCTCATTCCGAGCTCGACTTGCCCAACTGCTGGTCAAGTCCCTTTGCTGGTCAAAGCCCTCCACATCTGCCCATTTCTAATTCTCGTTATGCATATCACTTCTGCATATCTCCTTGCCTGCTTGTTTGCTGTTGGCTACGCGTTTCCCGTGGAGGTTAGTTCTGGTGTTCCGTTTCCGAGTCGGCTCCTTAACAACGTCCTTTTTTCTTTGTTCAACGACAGAATAAACACAGTATTCGTGCACCCCCCAAAGGATCATCTGCGTCTCCAGTCATACAAGTTCGGTTCACGAGCAAAACAACCACCGACGCCCACGCTCTCGAGGCTCTGAACGCTGAAGTCTATGTTAGACAGCTCTTGGGGCGTCAGAGCATAAAGAATGCGCTTGCGCATGGTAGCGACAAGATTGAATTTACGAATCATAACGGGGAGAGTGAGGAAGCGTATTTTGAGGTTACCGGTCCCGCGAAGTGTGCGAAGACTCCGTGCAAAGGAAAGCTCGATATGAAGGCTCCGAATCGGGTGGACTTAAGTTGGCTATTTATCACGCCGGAAAATAATCCGCTCAGCCAGTATCTTGTTGAGTAGAATAACAACCTTTAACGTTGAAATTGTTACAATATTACGCTAGCAGCGGAGAAATGTTAGTTTAAAATTTATTGATAACTGTCGATACATATAAACACGGCTCCGTTCCAGGAAAACTAGAATACTGTACCAAATCGAGCACTTCGTTCGTCACAGGTCACACGCACCCAAAACGAACCGGGAATTTACCCCTCGGTCACTGGTCACTGAAAGCTGTGACGAAAAATATGGCCGTTTGCGGGCGCCTTCCGGGCGCTTGAACCTATCAAAAACGAAAAAATTTGCCCAGTCATGGCACTGCCAAACCCTGAAAATTTCACTTTGGTCACAGTCACAACCCCGAACGAAGTGCTCGATTTGGTACAGTATAGCAATGGCGAGCTGTGTTGCCATTGCCTCATGCCTGAGGTTAGGGGTTGGTTAGGGGTTCCAATTAGGTGCAGCCAAAGGCTGCTCGTGCAAAGTGCGAAAAGTTAGGGCTCCAGGGTGTTAGGAACCGGGACGAGAACTAGGGACAAGGTAAGATGGGCGAAGAACTGGTGTTGATTTGACAAGGCTCTAAGTAAAATGTACAAGGGTTTATATACTGAGAATATAGGGTCTGTAATAAGGAGAACAAAAAGGAGAACAAATAACTTGGAGAAAGGACATAATGAACAATAGGAATGTGAGGGCAGTGTATGGGGTCAGGAGCAAGTGGAAAGGGTGTAACCCTTACACAGGGGCGGAGCCCCCGGTATTCACTTCCCGCCGGTGGATATCTTATTGAAACTAAAAACACATTCAACCAGTATGTGATGCATCTATACAAGCTTGACAATGTCTGGTATGTCCTACTGAAATTCCCAGAATCTGACCTCACCGTTGCTTGCAGAAGCCGCAAATTTTATTATCACTTTTAAGGAGTGTTGAAATAAAAGCGATAGAAGCTTAGATTTCGGTCTAATAGCTGAAAGCCCTAGCAAACACGCAGGGATTTATTTCAATGTACTAGCTACTTATATAGTAATACTACAGTAGTACAGTGGCACAAAAAGACAATAAGTACAATGAGAACTGCAAAAAGATAATAAGACAATGGCAAAATATTCACGGACCGATTGCATTAATATTGGCCAATACATCAACATTTACAACAAGGAGAACACTTCTGATGAAGATATTCAGAAGTACAAGGACAAGTTGTGCGATATCCCTCGGTGCCCATGTGCTGGCAGTGCACCAAAATTAAACTTGATTTCAATGGACACACAGGCCCTGTCGTGACAACGGTACTTACATCATTTTTCTCACACTCTATTCATTTATCCCACGCCACCTTTCTTCCTTTATCATATGATCGTGTTCGTTACTCATACTCCTTCGACTCATTGCTCCATATCCATTTCACAATTGCGTACTGCCTCCTTTTCTTCTTATTGTCTTTCCTCCTTATTGTTATACTTCACTCCCATTCGTCGCTATTATTCTTTCACCTCCCTCTCTCTCACAACTGTTGCACACTTATTGTCTTTGATACCTACTTTCTCTCGCGCTGTCGTTCCTTCCTCTCGTGCTATTATCTTTTGACCTCCTTGTTGTTCTTTCTCTCTTATTGTCACCATACATATATAAGGACTGTAGATAGCACCCAGTTCCCTATCTCGACCTCTTGGTCATTGGGAACTAGGTTTGTGTTGTACCTCTCTGTATATTCCAAATACTAACTTGGTCATTGGGAACTAGACATCCTTTGAGCCCTTGTGATTGGCCCTTTGTGCTATCACTGCTGTTGAGATCACTTATCCTTCCACCACCCTTGTACGCTGCGCTTAAGTTTGGACTCCGTCGTCTTAGAAGCTTGCCGGCTACTCGGTCTGTGCTTGTGCTCGTGCTTTCCCTTGTGCTTCCCTCGTTCCAATCCTCGTCGCGACAGGCCCCACCTTGAAGGTCTCCATTTATTTCCATGACTGGGGGGTATGGCCGCAAGCGGCAAGGGCCCCACCTATACTCCCATATAGTCCCACACTTTTACCTCGAACTCGGTGCTGTAATATTTTTTCAACAACCCACTCCTTATGACCATTAATAATCTGTAGTTGTGGAGTTGGTGCTGTTTGGCCAACAATATTTGACTCATTATAGGTGTCCAGTTTGCTTACATGAAAGACTGGGTGGATATGACGGTACTGAGGTGGCAAGTCTAGTAAAATGTTACTTCAGACAACTTTTCAATAATTTTGAATGGTCCTTCATATCTAGGTTGAAATGCCCTCTGAGTAGTTTGATAGTCTCTGAGATTCAGCATAACTTTATCTCCAGCTTTCCAAGGAATATTTTTAACTCCTTTGTCATAGTACCACTTCATACATTCAGCAGCTAACTTCAGGGCAGCTTTTGCTTGCTCCTGGGCTTCAACTCTTTGTTTTACAATGTCATTTAGGTCAACAGACACTCCTTGTTTTAAGAATGTTGGGCCTGCTCTTGGATGTCGCCCATACTCCAAGAAGAATGGACTATGTTTTGTCCCTTCATGTGCTTGATTGCTATAGGCAAACTCAGCAGTACTTAGCAGTTTGTGCCAATTGCTAAGATTATAGTCCACATAGCATCTAACATACTGTTCCAAAGTCTGGTTTACTCTTTCTGTCTGTCCATCTGTTTGAGGATGATATGCAGTAGACATGGTTGACCTTATTCCAAGGATTTTGCACCATTCCTGAAATATTTCAGCAGCAAACTGAACACCTCTGTCAAATATAATCTGAAAGGGCAGTCCATGTAATGGATAAATCTTGTCAAATAAAAGATGAGCAAGATCCCTTGCTGTAAAATTATTTGTGATAGGAAAAAAGCGTGCTCTCTTGGTGAGTCTGTCTACTACAACACAGATTGCATTATAGTCTCCAGCTTTTGGCAGTTGAGTGATCAAATCAATGGAAATAATTTCCCAAGGTCTGTTAGGCACCTCATTGGGTTGTAAAAATCCATATGGTTGATGTGGGCAATTTTTCATCCGCTGACAGGTATCACAGCCTGTGACATAATTTTTAACAAAGATTGATAGTCCTGGCCACCAGTAGTTTCTTGTCACCAGTTCATAAGTTTTCCATCTGCCAGGGTGTCTGGCAGATATCAAGTCGTGATGGATATGTACAATTCTACATCGTAAGTGTTCATTTACACTTTTTGGAATATAGACTTTGCCTCTATAGAGTAAGAGTCCATTTTCATAATTCCATTCCTCAAGAGATTTTTTAAACTCTCTTGGGCCTGATTTCAGTAAGGAGTGATAATCCTTTGTAACTTCATCAGATAGCAAAGCTTCTTTGACCTCCCTAAGAATTTGATCATCATTGATAGGTGATTCATGAGCAGCCTCAAGAGCCTGAATAGCAAAAAATTCAGGTTTAAGTAAGATTGTGTTTTCATTATCAAGGTGTACCCCCTCCTCATGATCTGGCCTTCTGGACAGAGAGTCTTCAGCTTGCATTGTTTTCCCAGGCTTATGCTGTCAGATCCGGAGTCACGGATAGCGGATAGAGCATAGATTATGCGGGCGTGTCGTCCTGAGGTATAAGTATTTCCGTTCTTCTGCTAAGTCTCGATACTTCCTTCTATACTTCCGTGCGGGTTTCATATGATATGCCTAATACCTTCTCCTCATATATTCCTCCTATCTTCCTTATTTCGTATATATATTATTTTCCAGGTGATCGTACCCCTCAGAACTCTGTCTACGTTCTGAGGGTACGTGCATTCTTATTTCTACTTTCTCTTTTACTTACCCTATTCTACAGTCGTGTACTTACGTAGGAACTAGCAAATCTAACATATGCCATAAGGAATAATTAAATCTTGTGAGATACAGAGCCCACCGCGCTTGTCTTCTAGTGAGTTTCTGGGCTGATTTAAAATAAATCAAATTCTGATGATCTGACCATATTTCAAATTTCTCTGGATGACCCTCCAAGTAGTGTCTATACTCTTCTAATGCTCTTATAATTGCAAGCAACTCTTTGTCATAAATCTCATAGTTCCTTTCATGAACACCAAGTGACTTTGAGTAGAAGGCGACTGGATGCCATAAGTTATCATTTGGATCCAGTTGAGACAAAACAGCTCCGACTGCAAAATCACTTGCATCTGTGGACAGTCGGAAAGGATTTGTATCATCAGGAATTCGAAGAATAGGAGCTCTTGTAAAGGCCTTTTTCAGCGCCTCAAATGCTTCCTGTTGTTCATCATCCCATACCCATAGTTGTTCCTTTTTAGTAAGATCAGTGAGTGGCCTAGCCAATTTTGCAAAGTCTTTGATAAACCTGCGGTAAAAGTTTGCAAAGCCCAAAAAAGCTTGTACATGCTTCACTTTTGTTGGTACTGGCCATTCAAGAACTCCATTCAATTTTTTAGGATCCATCTCTACATGTCCCTTTGATATAATCATACCAAGATATTCAATGCTCTCTTTTTCAAAGAAACATTTTTCAGCTTTAGCATAGAGATCATTCTTTTGAAGCCTTTTCAGCACTTCTTTAATTACTTCTCTATGCTCATTTTTGTCATTTCCAAAGATCAGAATATCATCCAAATATACCATAACTTTCCCATCCTGAATTAAATCTGTCAAAATGGTATTCATCATAGCCTGGAATGTTGCTGGTGCATTGGAAGAACCAAAATACATGACAGTAGTCTCAAAAAGACCTCTTCTTGTAACAAACACAGTTTTCCATTCGTCACCTTCACGTATGCGGACATTATTATATCCCCACCGTAAGTCAATCTTAGTAAAAATAGATGCATGACTTAGAGCATCAATTAAATCTGAGATGCGAGGAATAGGATAGCGGTTTTTTACAGCGATATCATTGAGTGCTCTGTAGTCCATTACTGGTCTCAGAGATCCATCATGTTTTTTGACAAAAAAGAATGGTGCTGAAATAGGACTTTTGGATGGTCTTATATAACCCTTTTGAAGTTCCTCATTGATCCATTCATCTAAAGAATTTCTTTCCTTTAAAGACAGTGGATAAACCTTTGCAGGTTTTGGTAGTGGAGCACCTTCCATAAACTCAATTGGATGGTCATATGGTTTACGTTCAGCAGTGTTGCCGCGGTTCGGTCCGGTCCGTGAACCTGCTAATTTCTCTGAACCCTGAACCTGAACCTGAGGTTCGGTTCAAAAATTTCCGAACCTTGCACCTGAACCTAAGGTCCAGGTTCAGAGGTCCAGGTTCAGGGTTTACTTGGGTCGAACCCGGTTCGAACCGCGAAATCTAGTGAAACTATATGTATTAATTTTCCTAAGTCAAAAGACATTCACATGATGCCAGGCTCCTGTTTCTGCTGAAATATCATTTGGACTATTATCAGCTTGGTAGGCTGAGCTGACTATTTTAATATTCAGAGAGTCAACTCACCCTTGAAGAACAACAACTTTTTTATTGATTGGGTCTCTGCTGGACTCCTTAATTTTACTGAAGCATGAACTCAGAGCAAAGGTTAAAATGGCTGTAAGGGCTTGTCTCTCAGTGCAGACTGTGTATTTCCTTTTGTAGATTGGAAAATCTTATTTTATCAGAGATTATGCAAAATGACAGGTTCAAGTTGCTATCAATTTAAGGTAAGGAAGGGCACAATAAATACTTTCAGTACATGCAAATTATTTACCATGCAGCTCAAAAGTGGAGGAAAGCCAAATTTGAAGACAGATACCAGACACTGTGCTGTCAGCTAGGGCAAAAAAAACAGCGGCAACATATGTTAGAGGTTCAAGGTTCGAGGTTCAAAATGACTTTGGACCTTGAACCGAGGTTTGTCAGTCGTCTGAACCTCGAACCTGAACCTGAGGTTCGGTTCAAAAAAATTTGAACCTTGCACCTGAAACTCGGTTCAGGTCCAGGTCCGAACCCGGTCCATCAGGTTCACAGACCGAACCGCGGCAACACTGACATTCAGGCATCCGCTCTGATTTTCTCTTTGAAAAAATATCACCAAACTCATAGAGCCATGGTGGTATAAGTGACTTCCACTTAGTGGTGTCCTCATCATCCTCAAGCTCTTCTTCATCAATGTCCTTTCCATCAAACATTGAAGCAATTACAGCAGCTTGAGAATATTCATTGGGTTGGTGCATGACAGCCCAACGGATATAGGGATTTTCTGAGTCTTCCTCTCCTATGTTGTCCAGTAAGGAGTCCTCTAGAAATTCCTCATCAAGAGAAAGCTCTTCAGCTCCTGCTTCCTCAATATTAATTTTATGGGCTCTAGCAGCACATGCTTCTGGGCACCTGGCAAACGCCCATTCCCCTGTTTTCCAGTTAATTTCTGGATTATGTTGATACAGGTACGAGTATCCTATCATCATATCTTTATCACCAAGTTCAGTGACATAGAGATATTGGCGTGTTTTATGTGAGCCAATTTGAAGATAAGTGCGGACATACTCCTTAATTTGTCCTGCAACATTGGGTGTTCCATCTGCGTTTTTAACATCATATGGATTAGCCAATTTATCTGTTACCAGGTGATTTCTTTCAACAAAATGTCTGTCGATGAAGTTTGTTGTGGCCCCAGAGTCAACAAGAGCCTCAGCCTGCACTTTTGCGCCGTATACCCAAAGTGTAACTGGAACTCTAAAAGAGAATTTCTTGTTGCGATCAATATTATTTACCCAAGATTCCAGTACTACTCTATCTGATTTACTATTATCAGTGCTGATAGGTATACTACTCCTTGACTGTAGATCACAGGCGGTCTCCTCTACAGTCCTTTGGGAAAATCCACTTCGATTTGTTGACTTTTAGCCCATCTGGGTCTAGAAGGTCCCGCTTTTTTAGCCTGCACTTCATGGACTGATGCAGTCACTTCCTTTGCGGCAAGTGAAGGTTCAACAATTTCGGGGATACTCGCAGAGTTGACATTAAGAGCTGCAGCTGGGGGCGCTGGCTCATTATCAAACTCATCAAACAATTCCATCAGTCGTGCTTTGAAGGATTGTTTCCCTCCTTTTGCAGACTGTCCTCCTTTGTAACTGTGCCCAGGTGCAGAAGATGATGAAGACATTCTGGGTGCAGGTTTTTTACTTTCATTCCCAGGCTTATCCCAGCAGTCAACAGTATTGTGACTCTTGGATTTAAGTTTAAAGCCTTTCCCATGACAGATTTGGCAGTATTTACCTTTTGTCTCCTGGGAATTAACCTGTTCTGTGTGTTTACCCTTAGTCTTTTTTGCTGCATCTATCTCCATTGCATTTGGGTCTGTTGTGCCAGTATTATTTTTGCTGTGGTTATTGCCAAAGATGGTACTTTTGACCTTTTCTGGATGTAAGGCCTTATATGCTGCTAGAATTAATTCTAGGTACTGTTCCCAATCTGTAGGAAGTTTTCCTGATACTTCAAACATAACAATCACATTTCGCAGATCTTTAGAAATAACAGCCTTGAGTTTATCAATGTGGATTTTATCCTCATATTCAACAAGGCATGCCAGTGTTCTATATTGTTCAGCATATTTGATAAAGTCCTTATTGGCTAACTCTTTGTTGGTCCAAAGCAAACTAATCTCTTCTTTAGCTCCTTCTTCACTGTCTCTTCTGCCATAAATGGCATTCAACTCTTCAATGAAATGTTCCCAAGAACCTAAGTCCTTGCCTAATCGGTTGTTATCAAAGTATTTCCTCATATAGGTTGTAGCAGGAGATCGTAGCCTTGTGAGGGCTGTAACAATCTTTTGATGATCTGTAAAAATCCCTGCTGAGGAACAAAACAGTGCAACCTGATTGACCCAATCTTCTAAGGACATTTTATTGTCTGTTCCAGAGAAGGTAGGAGGCTCAGGTACTTTGAGTCCTCTAAGTGATCCAGAGCCAGCATCAGCAGGAAGTTTGTCAATCTGAGATTTATAGGCTTTCAGAAGTTCAGCCTGTGTCTCAATGATTTGACGTAGATTTTTAACTTCCTCTTTCAATGCTACATGGCTTTTGTAGATAACATCAAAGGCCTCTGATGCGATTGTTTTGCGTACATGCGTGAAATCATCCAAAGTACAACTTTCCAAGTTAGGAAAGTATATTTGAGAGCTGAGACGAGCCCTAGTCGTCAGCTAACAAGCTAGGCAACTATGTATGCGATTACTCGAGGATTGGACCATGCGTCCTAACTATGTTTACCTTGGTCGATGGTAAACCATACACATCTTCATATAGATGGCTTATGAGAACTTGGTCCTAACTCTCAAAAGTTAGCAGACTCACCCGTAACCCGCCAAGGGTCTCATATATGAGCTAGTTACTGGCTTCGTATCAAGGGATCGAAGACCTACGAGGCTATTTGACACGTGGCACTTATTCTAGTGGCTCTTATTGAGTCCTAACTTGGTTTCACCTGAAATACTATTTGATGAAACTGAGTACTCGTACCAGATGGAACGAAAAGTCAAAGAAATGATATGATATGCTTAAGTGTCGATACATGCGACATACATGAAAAGATATGCAACGAGAAGCTAGAACACTTCAGACCTCAACGAGGGAATTGTTGGAAGTACCTTTGAGTACATTGGGAGAGTTAGGCCATAGTCCACAAGGACCGGTACCGACATTCCGATGCCAGCTCAGTTATGACTCAAGCTATACTGTGGAACTAGAGACCGGAGTGTGGCTAAATGATGAAGGAATTATCAGGACGCTCTAACTCTGCTCTGGACAAGTTAGCCGACTCGTTTACCCATCCGATTTGTCGGACCTCTTACTCAAAATGGAAGGATCCTACGAAAACAAGTTAGGAAGGACTATTAGGGCGGTCGGTTTACATGGAATTGGAAGTGGAGTCGACGTTTCAACATTTTCTTGAATATTCTTTTGGGTTTGGGAATTTTAGTATTATTTATTATTTTACAGTATATATACCCCGCACGTATGTACCCTAACTTTAGATTACCCAGTGCGGATCTCACCATACATTATATTTTGCTCAGTATCTGCCGGAGTGGGCGTCTGAGAAGTGCAAACCAGCAAGAAAACTCCTGTGTAGCCAATAAAAGAAAAGAAAAGAAAAGAAAAGATACGAAATTTGCCCGGTCAAGGTTGTGGTGAACTAGACTGCGTATATACCAAAGTTGGAAAGTCGAGGTCGATTGTCCTAGCTCCCTCGCATTGTGTTAGTCCGGTTCAGGTTGTGGTGAACTAAACCGAGTATATACCAAAGTTGTCCTATCTTTGTTGGGAAGTTGAGCCCTTGCCCCCCTTCGTTGATCTATCCAAAGTCCATACGAGGAAGTTGAGCCCTAGCCCCTTCGTCACTGGCAAAAGCCTGTTTCGAGTTTGGTTTAAGTTAGGAAGGCCAGTGCGCCCCTACTTTGACTGAAAGCGATTCAAAGTTATACAAAAACCTAGTTAGGCTACATCGTAGTTGAACGCCGAAGCAGTTGAGCCCTAGCTCCTGTGGATAAAGAAAAGATAAAAGTGATAGATTCTTGCGGAACCCGCGTAACCTTTGACAAGCACACTCGCACCTTTATAAAATTGATAAGGCGGAACCCGTCCTAACTTACCTAAACACGTTTTTGGGTTTAGTTTTGGTTTTGGGTTGTGGTAGTTGTGATTCCACGCACTGCGCATTACCGTTACTTTCCGTGCGCCCGAGTATACATGACAAATTACAGAATCAAGACTTGGATATATCGGGAAGTGCATGCCTAAATGGAGACAAGGTTGAGTTAGATGTTTGCGTACAGAGGCCTAACCTAAAGGTTTGGCAATAATCTGCTCGCACATGATTAATTTACCCATCGCCCATCCGCAAATATCACTCTTTTTGATTTTGTCAAGAAGCGTACAAAGGACTTAGATTCATTTTCACTTTATCACATGACCGTTCCTCTGACTCCTTACTTACAGATACTTACATTGGTACGACTCCCTCATCTCCATTGTTTCCTGTTCTATTGTCTACCTCTATTCCGATTCGCTGTTATTGTTCTTACATCCCCATGACTTCACCTTCGCTCTCACACTGTCATATACTTACCGCTTTTATTCCACTTCACTCCCGCGCTGTCAACCTCTCGCTCTCACACTATTGTCTCTACACCTTTTCCTTGTTCTGACTCGTTCTGACTCGCTCCGACTCTCTTATTGTTCCGATACGTATATAAGCCCAGTACCTACCACCTGGTTCCCCATCTTGACCTCTTTGTCGTTGGGACCAGGTAAGCCTTCGCCTGTACTAGATACTTCCTTATATATTAACTTTGTCGTTGGGACCAGTGCCTACCATCTCCGTTTAAGCCTCTGCTCTGCTGCCTTACTCTGCCGTCTTGTACTTCTGCTCTGCCACATCGTTGCTCCGCATCCCCGCTCCGTCCCATCAGACCTCTTTGTGACAGATTTCCAATTTTAAAACTCTTATGCTTATTACTCCAATTTCACTCTCAATATTTCGATAATTTTTTTTAATAGAGGCTGTTGATTTTTTACGCTATTTCATGATAAGTACAAGTAAAAACCACTGTGCTGCCAGTGCGATGTTTCCTCAGCGTATATTTGATAAGATATTGTGTACGACAAATACCTCAAACCAAGCGGTATCGATTGAATTTCAAACCTTGTGCATAATGTTTGAGCCGGAGAATAAAATTTCCTGTGTAGGTGAGGCACGGATAAATCGAGAACCCTGTGTTCAAAGCCGCTGATCGGCCCGAAATCTACAATAGAAAAGATGACTTTTTGTTCCGGGATGTGATTGGCTGTCAGACGCTCCACGACGGTTCCTAATTAAGCAACTATGCACGTGCCCTAACTCAATTCACATAGCTTCCTTCTTTCCCTCACGCTCTCTCAACGCTTTCCTTTTGTGTCACTGGTCATTTCTTTTCCCATGTCATTCTGATGCCTCATAGGTTTCCGGCTTTCATACTTCATGGTGTCCATGATGTACTTGCTTTTTCCCTGAAAACTTACGACGTCATGGGTTTTTTGTAGTGGTTCTCTCGCTTAGGTGGGTATTTGCGACCCTGTTTGCTGTTTGGTGTATGGCTCTTACCTTGGATTCTGTATGTCCATTCACTCCCTCCTCTTCTCCTCCTCTTGAGGACACACTCGCTTTTCTGCAGATGACCATGTCCGACCACAAACCGAAGCCGAGAAAGAGCTCTACCTCCGATTGTCCGACATTGTAAAGAAACCACCTGCGTATCTTTCCTTGCGCTGGCATGAACCTGCTTTGACAATTCACAATATCGAAGTTTCTGGTCCAAATAGTGAGTCCTTGCATGACTCTTGGGTTTTCTGTCGTGGACCGATCATCGTATTTCCTTATTTTTTATTTGAAAGATCCTACTGTTATTCCAGGATCTGTAAAAACGCAGTTGTCGCTTTGTATCATTCCTGACCATGATCTGAACACCATTTCTGGGTCGTTGTGTAGATTCCTTAGGTCGTCGTTCGATGAGATGCATTCGCCGAACAAGCTGAAGCTATGTGTGTGGCTACTAACTACCTGCTTATGACAAAACTGACTGATCGGTCTTATGTTTTGTTTTGGTATAGTATATGTACTATCAACAACCCAGCGGATTGGTGGCTTGGGGAGCTCAACCATCCGTGGTTCAAAGCTCTGGAAAATGCTATCCATGAGGAGTGGGGTGTGGAACTGCTTTGTATTCGTGAAGGGGTGAGTCTCAAAATGCCTCATGTCTTCTCCATTCATCAAGATGTATAGTTTTACTATCCCTCTCCCTCTCTCTATTATTCACCTTCATTCTCACTGTTTTTTCTAGCCTTTGCTTATTTTCAACAACAATCCTCTCGGTCTTGAACGTACCACGAGGCCTATACATTCTTTAGTGAAAGATTCTGACATTTTCACCGCGCCTTCTGGTCTAGAACTAATGAGTGAATTGGATCTATGTTCCCTTATGTTAGTACCCTAATTATTTCTTTAGAGTCACTCCGCTTCCAAAGTCTGAAGTGCTGCTCGAATCCATGCCTGACGCTCTGGTATGTGCTCTGATGTTTTATGCTTATGAATATATTCATGAATCTCATTCGCAGCGCGTCCACGTTCCTCATGCCCTTCCAGCACCAGTAAGAGTTGCTTTGTTCATAAACTACATAGTGCATGCAACTTACACAGACTAGCCCAGGTTCACACCAAACAAGGTAAACACAAAAACCTCTTTGATTTCGATGCCAACAAAACATCCGACACAATTGAAATCCATGCTGATAATCCTCATGGTGAGCAGCAAGAAAAATTGAGTGACGGTTCCAGCATACCTACTTCTGGCAAGAGCGAAGTTCACTTTGGTGTCTACACTTATTACCTTATTGATATTTCAAGAAATCAAATTAATAAAAATCTGGTGAAAATGCCACCAATTTGAGTAGTAAATCCCAAACCCGCAGTAGAAAGTAACTGAGGATGCGAAATAATGTAATTCCTTCTCCGGTGCCAACGGCACGGGTCTCTACTAGTAAGAACATATATGAGGTCTCATTCCGAGCTCGATTCCGCAACTGCTGGTCAAGCCCCTTTGCTGCTCAAAGCCCCCACATCTGCCGATTTCTAATTCTCGTCATGCGTATCACTTCTGCATATCTTCTTGCCTGCTTGCTTTCTATTGGCTACGCGTTCCCCGTGGAGGTTAGTTCTGGTCTTCCTTTTGAGTCGGCTCCTTACTAACGAGGTCCTTTTATTTTATTTTATTTCTTAGTTCAAGAACGAACACCATATCCGTGCAGTCCCCATAGCACCTGCAGTCATAAAAGTTCGGTTTACGAGCAAAACAACCACCGACCACGGGAGTCTCGTCGCTCTGAACGCTGAAACTTATGTTAGACAATTCTTGGGGCGACGCATGGTAAAGACTGCGTTTAATAGCCGCGAATCGAAGGTTGAATTTGAGAATTTGAACGGGGAGAGTAAGATAGCGAAGTTTGAGGTTATCGGCCCCTCGAAGTGTCCGTGCCCAGGAGAGATCGACCTGGAGTCTGCTCCGCATCGAGGACAGCCAGGGGTCGAGCCAGGAAACTCCAAGTTAGGGAAGTTATTCACTCACAGCGGGCTCACAATTCAGGACTCCGAGGACTTGAAATCGCCCGACTCGGAATCGGCGGACTCGCACTCGACGGATTCGGATGACAGTGCATGGATGTAGGAGACAGTGAAATGACTTGGATTGAAGGAAGAGAATCAAGAGATAGATCTCCCTCGTAAAGAAGTAGGAATTGAAATCTGGAAATCGCTCCATAACAATGTTCAAAAGTGCTCTTGATGTGCTAAGTCTGCCAGGGAATTTTCGCGCCGACAGTTTAGCGGTTCCAGGCCGTCGATAATCATCCCCGCCACACGTTTCACCTCGTACAACATCTACAATTTGAAATGCGTACGGCAGTACTTTTTTTGAGAGGCAGACTGGGCCAGGCCAGTGGCGAAATATGCGCGAAATACGAAGCTAGAGAGGCGGTCTCGAGCGTAAGGCGATTTTAGGACTGTCTCGGCCAGTAGTACCTGTTAAAGAAATAGCGAATCAAATATTTGTTGATGCACCAAAGAGAGCGAGTATAAAGCTGAGATCGATGGGTTCCGACTGGTCGACAATCTTTACTGGTCAAAGAAAGTTACCCCGCGACTCGGTGCCTCTTCTTACGACTGCAGCATCTCTGGCCTTTCTTGGATATGCGAATTCTCTGTCCTTCACGATATCTTAAGCAAAACAGAAAGATCAGGCTGTAGACATCGATATACATGCCATCGATCCTGTCATGTGACGGCTCCTTGCCCACGACTGCGATGGTATTATATGTCCAAATTTCAACCAGATTGTACATATAGCAATTCGCGTAGTAATCTCGGTATACACGCCTGTATACACGCCTGGAAAGTATGAGCCGTCGGCAAACCCCGCGACTGTGCCGGTACTCGGCACGGAATAACTATGAAAAAGATAGCCGCTTCAATTCTCGCCCGATTCGGCAGCGGTCAGCAGGATATAACCCGAACCACCATGATGACGAGTAAAAAGAAGTACCCCACATTTTTCTTCCAATTCCCCTCATAATCCGGACTGGTGGCATGTACTGTACACCGATTCTGCGTAATGCGACCCGAACCTCCTTGACGCCGTCTGCTGCGTTGCTAGAACGTGTTAAGAGGCCAGCCTATCTGGCGCGACTAGCTAGGCCTGAAGATCTGGTTCCATTGTTCAAGGTATTCTTTCTGCGAAATTTGGCGACTTTGCAAGCTCACATACCCGATTGCAGAATGATGATTATGTCGGTTTTCTTCTCTTCAACTGGGTATCGTCTGACCATCGCAATAGATTGGCTGGTCGGGCTTCACCGGCGTAGGATACCCAAAAACACTCCCTACGGTATGCACTCGTGATTCTCTTTCGTGGATATTCAACCAATCTGAGCTCATCCAGGCGATAGCTAACGACGTGGAGTCGCGAAACCTTCAGAGTGACCCATCCACTAAAAAGAAATTCAATCTTTTCGTTGGTGCGTCGGTTGGACCCGAAGTCGAAGACCGTTGGGCATCGTTGGATATGTACGTTGTTTACTTCTGGCCACCTCTGACGTCCAACTCTGACATCCGTATACAGGATTGCTCGTCGTTATCCTCATCAAGTCGGGAAAGAGGTCGCCAAGGGTATCAACGCAGGGAGGATTGAGTTTGCGGACAAGCACCTCTCAAGTTCGTAAACCTGCTTTATTCACGACCGATTTCATCTGCCTGACATGGCGTACAGTGTTCCCTCAAGATCTAACCTACGGTTACTACAGCCTACATAAGAAACATGGCGACCCCACGAAACCTCTCGACTGGGCTATCGTCGAAGCAACTGCCATTACGCCTGAAGGTCATATTGTACCTGGAGCCTCGATCGGTGCTACACCAGAAATCCTCCAATCCGCTTCTAAAATCATCATAGAAGTCAACACACGTATACCCAATCTCGAAGGCCTTCACGATATCAACCACTCCTTCCTCCCACCCCACCGCCAACCCTACCTCATCACTCATCCCTCTGACCGAATCGGTGGAACAGCGATAAGCGTAGACCCAGATAGGGTAGTGGCGATTATCGAAAGCCATCAGCCGGACAATACGGGTTCGAATGCTCCGGAGAACGACGAGAGCCGGATGATCGCGAAGCACTTGATACAATTCTTGGAGAGCGAGGTGATTGAGGGTAGGTTACCCAAATCGTTACTGCCCCTCCAGTCCGGGATTGGGAATGTCGCCAACTCGATTATCGGGGGATTGGCGGAGGGTCCATTTGATAATGTTCAGGTATGGACGGAGGTTTTGCAGGGTGAGGATTCGTTTTATTATTTTCTGTATCTCCCTTATTAATCGTTGCTCCGGATGCACGCAGATACCTTCTTGCAGTTCTTCGACTCTGGAAAATTGAACTTTGCGACTGCTACTTCGATCAGGTTCAGCCCGGATCGGTTTGATCAATTCTATAAGAGTGCGTACGTCTTATGTGAATCGTCCGGTTGGCCTGATTTTTGTTGGCGTGCTAGACTGGGCCAGCTACAAGGACCGACTCCTTCTACGATCTCAGCAGGTCGCCAACTCTCCGGAAATCATCCGTCGTCTGGGCGTCATTGCCATGAACACTCCGTTGGAGGTGGATATCTATGGACATGCGAATTCAACGAATGCTTTAGGGTCGAGGTGGGTGAACTTTTTCTTTTGGCATGTGTTACATGAACTCTGAGAACGGTGGGGTGATCAGGATGCTCAATGGTCTAGGAGGCTCTGCCGACTTCCTGAGGAACGCAAAGCTTTCAATTATGCATACCCCTTCTACGTGAGTCGGGGTTTTGTTTGACTGCTCCGTGTAGACTGAGCGTGATCTCGTTTTTTCTCTTTAGCCGTCCGAGTAAGAATGACCCTACGGGAATCAGCTGTATCGTCCCTTTCGCGTCTCATGTCGATCAAACGGGTGAGTTCCCAGTACGAAAGTTATGAACTTGTGTGTCTAATTGTCCATATTGAAATCTCCCCTTTCCTACGTCCATCGACTTCCATTCGACCTGCTCCTTTCCACTGTCACTTGCAGAACATGATCTCGACATCATTGTCACCGAACAAGGTCTGGCTGACCTCCGCGGTCTATCACCTCGCGAACGGGCCAAAGTGATCATTGAAAAGTGCGCCCATCCGGATTACAAGGATATATTGAGAGAGGTGAGGAATTTATATGACCTGTTTTTTATTTTTCTTTGCTGATGTGTTCTGGTGCGTATGTTTGTGTGTGTGTGTGTGTGTGTGTGTGTGTGTGTGTGTGTGTGTATGTGTGTGTGTAGTACTATGATCGTGCGTTGGATGAATGTATGAAGAGAGGGGCTGGACATGAGCCTCATATGCTAAGGGTACGCTTTATTCTCCTTGATCTTTTTTTGTTTTTTAATCCTTGGGGGTTGATGAAACATTTACGTACAGAACGCGTTCAAATTCCATACGAGCTTTTTGGAGCATGGGCATATGAAAGTCCAGAGTTGGGACTGAACGCAAGTTGGACAGGGAAAGCAATGGAAGGTCAAGGTAATTTGTTTATCATACTGTACGACGAATGTGTAGTGTCTACTGATAGAATTGAAATGGTCACCACAAAGTGGCAACGCGGAGTCGGATGTTTTCTTACACGACCTGTATCAGTTCGGGCACCACTCACCTCGAGGGAAGTGAATAAATATACTGAGTTGAGTGATGAAAACGACTCTAGAGGAAGGGAGAAACTGATGGCAGAAAGAATCGAGTTTCTTCTCTCCCTCTCTCTCTCCCATTAGTACGGTGCCAAACTTGTTTGTATAACCAGAAACCAAGTATCTACGGTACGAGACACAGAGCGAGGCCCGTTCGACTTTACTCGCTTTTTTGACATTGATGCGCCAGAAGCTTGGATACAAGCCCGGCAAGCTGGACTGAGAGTGAATCATATGATCGGCGACGAAAAAAACAAAAGAATCTAATAAGGTCTTGCAGAATAATCGCTACTTGCGCCGATTTGACGACTTCCGGAGAGAGCAGAACGGTAGGAAAAAGGAGGAGGTAGGTAACGGTGAAGAGACAATAGAAAGTTGTCATTTCTGAATGATGGAGTCACTATTTAAATTTTCTCGAATAATCTCCCACTTCACTGACCTTTCTTGACCCGCCGGCATTCCGAAATGAGGATCATTTCAGAAAGATATCGAGTAAGTTTTCACTCTGAGCCGCGAATAGAACTCTTTCTGATTTCCGATCTTACGTAGAACCTCTTATGTTTTCGTGTGCAGGTTAGTTTTGTCCGCTTTGACTATGGTTGCCACAATATTTATTTCGATGTTTTTTTTTTCATTTGATAGAGACAGACCATACCTTTCCCCTCCCGAGTCGACGTATCGCAGAAGATATCAAGAGACAGTATTACTTTCAAGTATGCTATGGAGTGGCACATGGATTTGCATCCCGCAGTGGCAATCCGAATATTTCTGATGAACGTATGTCACCAACTTCCCCCGAGGTCGTAGTGTTTCCAAGAATGATTTGACCCTGATATATAGGATGGGGTCGAGAACAATCGGCTCAGGATATTTCCGGATGGTTTCATCGATTCGTGAATGAGAAACATTGTCTGAAGCAGAAGTTGTAGGATCCCGTGTTTTACTTACATAGTATCCCGTGCATGCTGAACGCGGAAGTTATGTAGTGTTGGTGGTCTGTTCAAGTTCTCTCCGTCTGGTAAAGCCGGTACTCGGAAATCAGTAGATTCGCGTCCGACGCCAGTGCGGCGTCGAAATGGATTTACTGTGGACACATGGGTCCAGGTAACTCCGAGTCTGGAGTCTGGAAGCCTCGCGTTGACTGCTAATTCGCACAGGATAGCACGACCCTAAGAAATAAAAATAGGACGGCGGTTCAACGTTCAACGTCAACGTTCAGAGTCCAGACGGAATTAACCAACACCAATTCCACGTGATGTATGTGACGGCACGGAAACGAAAGATATATAAAGTCTCATTCCGAGCTCGACTTTCCCAACTGCTGGTCAAGTCCCTTTGCTGGTCAAAGCCCCCACATCCGCCTATTTCTATTCCTCGTCATGCGTATCACTTCTACATATCTTCTTGCCTGCTTATTTTCTATCGCCTTCGCATTTCCCGTCGAGGTTAGTTCTGGTCTTCCTTTTTGAGTTGGCTCCTTAACGACATCTTTTTTTTCTTTGTTCAACGACAGAATGAACACAGTATCCGTGCACCCCCCAAAGGATCATCTGCGGCTCCAGTCATACAAGTTCGGTTCACGAGCAAAACAACCACCGACGACCACGCTCTCGACGCTCTGAACGCTGAAGTCTATGTTAGACACCTCTTAGGGCGTCAGAGCATAAAGAATGCGCTTGCGCATGGTAGCGACGAGATTGAATTTACGAATCATAACGGGGAGAGTGAGGAAGCGTATTTTGAGGTTACCGGTCCCGCGAAGTGTGCGAAGACTCCGTGCAAGGGAAAGGTCGATATGAAGGCTCCGAATCGGGCGGACTTGAGTTGGCTATTTATCACGCCGGAAAGTAACCCAAATCCGCTCAGCCAATATGCTGTTAACTAAAATAAGAGTGTTGAGTTCGAAATCGTTGTCTCAGTAGCTAAAGTTCGTACGATCCTACTGGTAGATAAATCTTATCTTACCAGCCGCACCTTTGCCACACCCTTGTTAAGACAGGGAATCATTTCGACGTGATCATCGAGCTTAGATCCTATTGACCTAGGCCTTTTGCCCCGACATCCATCCTTAGTACGAAGGCGTCAGTAGCAGGAACGGCTATCAGAATATCTTCACCTGTTGATATTCAATGTAATTTGTCGAAATGAGTTTCTGACCCTGCGGCGAGCTGAAGGAGAAATCTGTGGTTTGTTTGTGGCCTGATAGACGTGGTTCAGCATCACTCATAGCGTGTATAGCGCGCCGAATAGATAGATTTAAAATTTCTGATTAGCATCTCCCCGACAGTTTACTACTAAAACTAAACAGTTTAACCAACTACCAAGCGGTTCCGGGGCGTCGACATGAAATCCCCGGTCAGTTATTCTGATTGAGCATAGGAGACAGTATTACTTTCAAAGTGGCGCATGGATTTGCATCCCGCGGCGGTCCGAATATTTCCGATGAACGTATGTTACGCAAGTTCCCCCGCTAACCCTGATCATATGTAGGATGGGGTCGAGAACAATCAGCTCAGGGTAGGATAGGATAGGTAGGATAGGATAGGATATGAATTTACCCATACGCACCGAAAAACGCATTACGCACCGGCATTACGCATAATTCTACCTACCGGTACTTTCCGGAAGGTTTCATCGATTTTTGGATGAGAAATATTGTCTGAAGCGGGAGTTGTAGCATTCCGAACCTGCTGCCAGTGAACGCGGAAGTTATGGAGTATTGATGGTCTATTCAAGTTCTCTCCGTCATGTAAAGCCGGTACTCAGAAATTCCTAGATTCGCGCAGCCAGTGCGTCAAAATCAATTTGATTTAGACACACGGCTGCCCCGGCTAACCGTTGATTCGCATCGACACAGCACAGCGGCTGCTTGGTTCACGAGCCTACACGAGACTAAGAAATAAGTTTAAATAATTCTTAATTCCATGTGATGCTAGTACGACGTGATGCTAGTACGGAGTAAACCAATCCGACCCTGTTGGGTTACTGAAGCCGCCGATGGGCCCGAAATAAGAACACACAAGTATATAAAGTCTGACCTCCGAGCTCGATTTTCACAACTGCTGGTCAAGTCCCTTTGCTGGTCAAAGCCCCCATATACGCCCATCTCTGTTTCTCATCATGCACATTACTTCTGCATATCTTCTTGCCTGCCTGTTTTCTATTGGCTACGCGTTTCCCGTGGAGGTCAGTTCTAGTCTTCCGTTTCCGAGTTGGCTCCTTGACGAACGTCTTTTTCTTTTCTTTTCTTTTTTTCTTTGTTCAACCGACAGAATGGACACAGTATCCGTGCAGTCCCCGCAGCACATGGAACCTCTCCGGTCATAAAAGTTCAGTTTACGAGCAAAACAACCACCGACGCTCACGCTCTCGAGGCTCTGAACGCTGAAGTCTACATTAGACAACTCTTGGGACGCCAGCATGTAAAGAATACGCTTGGTAGCGACGAGATTGAGTTTACGAACCATAACGGGGAGAGTAAGATAGCCGAGTTTAAGATTACCGGTCCTGCGAAGTGTCCGTGCGATGGAGAGGTCAATATGGAGTCAAAGGAGGCATGGATACAGAGTGAGGATGGAGTTCTTGATTTCTAGTTACGGTGAAATGTAGAAGACAGTGTACTTGGAAGAGAATCAAGAGAGATAGAGGACAATATTAAAGTAGTAGGAATTGGGAGAAGGGAAGGTTAATCAAGGCAAAACAAAAAAAAAAAAAAGATCGAGAGGGGTGGTAACTTGCTACTTTACGTCGTGAAAATTACCGTATACTCCTTGAATGGCATTCGGAGTGAAAAAGAGTGTTGATATGAAAAGAGATGGGTATGTAGAGTGAAGAGATGATAGAGCGAGTCATTCCCGACCGAAGAAATGATGGAAGGAACTCGGTCTCCACTAGCGGCGGTTTTAAATACTATCGAATCGGATAAGATAAGGACCTTGCCTTCTTGCCTTCGCATCAAATGTGGGAGGCTAATTCCAGACGAGTTTCAGCTGTACAAGTCGAGATAAGCGCATAGGACACATCAGTGATGCTTTATGTAAATTTCGGCGGTGGAAAGGTGAGTGAAAGTTTGCATGTGGGTCATAACATGTAACATTTCGTGAAAATCGCCGTAACCATGGGGGGTGCTCACATCCATCCAATTGTATGGCACTTGTCAAATTTGAACAGATCAAGTTCGGCCTTGTACTTATTCGAAGCTGTCCATTGAAAGACTGCTATACGGTTCAAATACGTGGGGCCCCCGATTCTGTGATCTCGTTTGATTTTCCATTCTCTTTCTTCTTCTCTTCCACCACTTTCTTTCGTTCGTTCGTGTTTTTATCTGGTGTGTCCGCTGGACGGGATAGCTGGTGGGTGAAATTTGTATAAGGGGGAGGGGGCGATGATCGACCTGCGGCGTTATGTAAAAAAAAAAAGGAATGGTTCACTGAAACTTGCGTGTTTGTCTTTTTTTTTCGTAGCTCCTTTACCTTTTGCTCTTTCGTTCTCTGGACGCTGGGTGTCTCTTTCTGTTTCAGCGAGCTCTCTTATTCGGTTCATACCCCCGGGGATTCCAGTTCATTGCTTTACACAATTGACACGCAATTTAACGGAGCCCAACAATCAAGCTTTCAAATTTTTCAAATTTCAAGGTTGACAACAATGACCAGATTTTACGAGCTTTTAGGCTGTCCCCAACCATTCGATACCCGCAGAAACTTCGTGACTTCCCCATGGTTCTCGTCAACCGTTCTAGCAGCCATCAGAGGGACCGTTGCGCTTTACACTCTGGTGACACTGCTCGTCATCCTGATAATGGACGCGGTCTCCTTTCACAATGCCGATTCGTTGAGTCCTATAGTCCCTCTTATGATGGTTTCTCTGATTTCTGATTCCTCGTTTCCCGGTCGTCTAGTTACTTTTCCTTCTTTACGGAACTAACCTATATCGGAATTTGCTCCTACTATTGGGCTTCGTTCACCCAGACTCTGGTCTATGCCCTCCGTCTCAGGCGACTCGACACTGGTTCAGAAAAGCTGCCAGATTATCCGTTGCAGAGTTGGCCTAGGATCTTGCAGCTTTTACATGTGATATTGCGGACTACTATGGTTTCTTATCGTGCGTACATGGCTCCCCCCTCAGTCCACCTCCCCGGTTACTAAAAAAATTGTTCGGATGACAGCTATCTTGGTTACCATTGTCTTTTGGGGTATTCTGGCGTCTCCATCTGTCTTTAAAACACCCTTCTCTGGTGAGGCACCGTCACCCTTCATTCATTCCTTTATGCCTGACTTCTGATCTCTCCCCCCCTTCTCTCTCTCGTCCGCTCGAAAAGCATGGTCAAATATCTCCATTCATGCACTCAATACCGTCTGGTCCCTTTTTGAAATGCTCGGAACTAATTCCCCGCCGCCTAAGTGGACTGTGCTACCCTTCATCATCGTTGTGCTTGCACTATACTTGGGGCTGGCCTATGTCACGAAGGCTACACAGGGATTCTACCGTACGTTTTCTCTCGTCTTCATCTTTTTTTTTTTTTTCTTTCTTTTTCTTCGAATGATATTGATTTTATTTTGATTTCGAACCCATTATCTTATTTCGTCTCATTTTCGCCTTTGATTGGAATGTTCATCTTATCTCTTTGCCCCTTCTACTCTATCAACAGCGTACCCATTCCTAGATCCGTCTAAAGGCTCGGCTAGGCTTGCGGGTTACATCGTTGGAATTGCTGTCGCTGCGTGTATCGTTTTTGCGTTTGCGAAGGGTATCATGTGGGCGAGGATGAGAATGAGTGGGGTGAGAGGAAGGGAAGGGAAGATGGTGGAAGGAGACGATGAGGAGAGGGTTGATGGGGTGGATGAGAAGGGGAAGGGTGGTCGGAAGTCCTTAGTAGGTTCGTCAGGAGAGGAAAAGGAAGATGGGCCGGGGCCGGTGGTGCATGGAGATCGAATGGTGTGATTGATTGGACGCTGAACACTCGGTTTCTGATTTTCTGGTTTTTGTTTTTGTTTCGCTGCGACGATGTTGGACTAGTCTTTTTGTTTTTTTTATCTGGGGCGCTCTGATGGCCAATTTGTTTGTTCGTTGACGTTGAGCTTGAGGCTGAGGCCTTGAGGAGTTACTTGTTACCACTCATTAAGTTTGCATTATATGTTTAAGGGCTTCGATGGGTATGTGTTATCTATGTCGTGTCGATCGTATCGTTAATTGTTGGAACGATGTGTAGTATGTGTGTGCCATGTAGATGATGGAAGGACGATTTCTTTCGTCACGGTGGCTTCGCCCCCTATATCTAAACGAGCACAACGAGCGCACGGCGTCGATCATCAATTCAGCCTCACGTATACGTATCATCTCAACATCTTTTGCTCTTCTTCGAAACCGCCATGTCTTTGATTTTTGAAGCCGTCCCGGAACCGGAAATAGTTCTGGTGAACATCGCAGCTCGGTGCGGGAGGGATAACTTGAAAGAATTGAAGGGACTAAAAGAGACGTTTCAAGAGCGTCATACTAATCCGTCTTGTCGTGTTAAAATGGTCAGGATGGTGCGCATGACAGTGAAAGAAGAGCCTACATAGTACCATCAAGTTCAAATTCCCCTTGAGACGGCCCGAGCGCACGTACTAGGTTTTAGCTACTAGGACTCAGATATTGCATCGGCTTGGCATGATGCAAGTAGTCCGTTGATCACTCGATAACAGGGAATATTCGCAATCTTTGTGGATAATTATCGGTCCTTGGTGTTTCCGATTCTGCCATTAGCACCAGCGGGGGTTGGGGCGGAAATGAGGTGAGAGCGCCGACATTTTTGCTATTTCTCGGATTTCCAAGAAAAGTAGACCCGTGGTGTTTTTCTCTGGCGGGTTTTTGGTATTGTAGATGTCAGGAATGATATTTTCGGGTCTTTTTGTATGCTTTGAAAGAGGAGACGGGTATATAAACTTCGCTTACCCTCTTTCACTAGAGTTAATAGCTATCCCCCCCTTTGGTGGTTCGTAGTATCACGCTTCAAGGATGAATCGAGGACTGCGTTTGTCTCTTCTTACGTCTGCTTTGCTGGTCACTTTGTCCAGTTTAAAGGCGTCCGCGCATACAATTTTTCAGGTGAGTGCTTATTTCTCCCCTAGTTTCCGGGTCATCCGATGATTGAACTTTTTCCTTTTCTTTGGTAGGAAATGTATGTCAATGGCGTCGACCAAGGACATCTTAACGGTATTCGGGTACCGGATTACGATGGTGTACGTTCCAGCTCTCTCAGGCTCTAAAACCTGTCCAACGCAATACTTACGCTCCTCATCGCTCCTACTACTAGCCGATCACGGATGTCAATTCCAACGGTACGGTCGATAATCCTTACCTCAGCCTCCCCCCTCCTCATCTTTTTTTCCTACTCGTTGGCGATGGCGATAGATGTCATCTGTAATGGAGGGATCAATCCGTATCATCAACCCATCTCCCAGAAGATTATCACCGTCCCAGCAGGCGCTCAAGTAACTGCGGAATGGCACCATGATCTAACCGGTGCTAATCCCTCTGACCCCGCGGATCCGATTGATGCAAGTCATAAAGGACCTGTAATAGCATATCTGTGGGTGGATTCCTTCTATCTCTCTATATATTCCCCCGGCCCTCAGGGATATTCATTTCTTATTTTTTTTTTACAGAGCAGCTATCCCCAACGCCACACAACCAACCGTCACAGGTTTAAAGTGGTTCAAGATTTGGCAAGATGGATATACGCCTTCTACGGCTACATGGGGTGTCGATAGGTTTATTGCGAATAAAGGAAAAGTCACGTTCACGATTCCAAAGTGTATTCCGTCTGGACAGTATTTGTTGAGGAATGAGATTATTGGTGAGTTTTTCAGATGCGTACTAATGCGCTGCGGACTTTTCTTACACTTACTTATATAGCTTTGCATGCGGCGAGCTCGTATCCTGGAGCTCAACTCTATGTAAGGAGCATACCATATATAAATCAACTTGGTCGAACCGAGAGCCTTATACTTCTCACTTTTAGATGGAATGCGCCCAGTTGCAGATTACGGGTGGAGGAAGCACTCAACCTAGCACGGTGAGCTTCCCAGGTGCTTACCATGGTCAGTCTACTTTCTTCTTCTTCCATCTACATTCCCATTATTTTTCCCTCGCTCGATAAAATTTACATACGAATCTCGATATTTTTTAGGCACCGACCCAGGTATTACGATCAACATTTATTATCCTCCTGTCACGAACTATACGATTCCGGGTACGTACTCTATACTATCGCTGCTTTCGGGGTTGAACGACGATGATCTGATGCTTGATGAGTATAGGACCGAATGTGTTTACTTGTTAGATACACGATCTCGTTGGATTATGGATAGGCTGGTTATGTCACTTTATACGAGTAGTACATTTATGAATCCAGAATCTTGTATCTACTACGTTTGTTTGAATGAAAGAAATATTCGACGGTACTTACTTGAGGAGTTCCATTCACCTTGATTTTGTGCGCAAGCAGAGGACGAGAATCGAGGCGAGTCTTACCCGCCCTAGCATCTACATAGCTAACATATTAGAAAGATTTATGTAGATTGGCACTTCGGCTTGAAGCTCTCCTGACTTTGAAGTTCGCTCAGGAATCAGGGTGCTAAGATACGCCTGATTATATAATGCCAGAGCTAGACCGTTCTTTCTTACCACCATCACCCCCATAATTGCTGCTGGCAATCCGCCGCGCCTGTAGGCATTTCAATCAGCAGTACGTTTCCTCGGCCGCTCTTTAGATCGATAACGCTCGGAACTCGACGTTAATGACCAACTTTGGACCCACAGGAGCGACCGCCGCTGTTCACCATCTCCTGCTGTCCGCTATTGATTATCAGCAGAGGCCTTGCCGATGATTGTTTATTCTGCAGCTTTGGATTCTTTGTAACTCTACAATCTCGTCGCCTGCGCGTGTAAGCTGATCTTACGCCGTGTCATCTGTCAAGTGAAGTGGGCGTAAACGGGAGTCCGAGGTGTTGGGATTGAAATCACAGCGCTGCAATTACTATGAGAGGGTTAGTTTTCTTCTTTTTTGTTTTCTTTTTAGAATCTTGGTCTGCATACCCTTTTCCCGCCTCCTTCCCTCTGCTTTTGTACAGTCGTCCTGTCCTGTCTTTCTCCTGTCACTTTCCTTTCGTCATACTCTCGTTCGCCATGTCTTTATACACGACACATTAGACCAAAAATATCAGGCTAAAAATTTATTGAGAAAGGTGTGGAAAAAGACTTTCTTTTTCGAAGGTTTTCTCGAGCAACAAACAGAATCTTTGCCACTTGAAAGAGACAAAGCAAGAGATTATCTTTTTCAGTGCGTTTTTCGGGCGAAAAATGTGTCGGCCGAGCCGTGTCGAGCGGACCGATACTTTTCTCGCGAAAAAGCTTTCCCTGGCAAACATTATATGTGTTCCATTCAAAAAATTTTCAGATAAAAAATTCTTTTTACTAACCAATTTTCGGCTTCTTTTACGCCCTGAGTTTTAACGCTTTCTTGTAGTGTTACGCAGAATTGTCAAACCCGAACGGAAGTATGGCCGGGTCAAACCCTACATCAGCATCACCAACATCTCAATTCTCGACCTTGCTATCGGAACTATCCGACGTCCAGCGTCTCAGTATGTCTGTCTTCATTCTTTAGGTCGTGTGTCTGTGTGCAATGTCACTGATCTTTTTCTTAGGCATCAACACCCCAAGGTTTGCTTCCTCTCTATAACTAGGCCACGTCACGGCACGTCTGCGCTCGTTACTGCCCTTGCTCTTTACATAGTTACACTACCAAACTCCGCGGTCGCTACCCTTTTCCAAGCCTGCAGGGTACCTTCGTTCGCGACATAAAGCTTCGCAGAACTAAACCATGTCGAAGATCTGCGCCCGTCGCCCCCCCCCCCCCCCCTGGCCCGCCATGTACTACGTTACCAACCTCCGCGGTCGTTTACTCTTCCAAAAACCGGTGGTCACATCACGTTCTTTCTGTCAAGTTTCCCATTTCCCTGCACTCTACTCTTCCCCAACCACCATCATCGTCCAAAAAGTGACCTCGAATCCAACCCCTTCTATGCTTCTACACTCTTCAAATTGGGCACGGATGTCTATAGAACCTCAACCTGAATTCATACATAGATCTTCAAACTGACTCTCGGTGTGTATTTTTGCTCCACTGGCCATCGTGTGCGATGTGCAGCTACCACCCAACCAACCCAAACATTCCCACGCTCCCTTACTGGGGGCTTGCTTACTCGGACCCTGTGTCCTTATTTTTACCTATCCTATCGTATCCGCTAGACAATGCCCGATACTCTACCTTGTTCTCTCACAGTCCGATAACTGCTGGACTAGTATGATATTTGTCGTGTAGGTTGCGGCCACTGTCAGGGCGGGGAGATCTGCAGCAGCGGCACACGGGACATGTCAGTTGCGAGCTCGTCTTCTCATCATGCGGTGGTCCCAGAGGCGAAGGTGCTTGAACTGGCAGTGGGAGAATCTCTGGAAACCCGCGTCCAGATTGTGAACCATGTCGTGTAATAAAGCTTCCTTCCTACCTTCCCTCATTCTAGCGCCCCTGGGGTCGATGTCTACTCCTGAGTCTTGTACAATATTCCATTGTTGTGCTACTAAGAAGTTTGGAGTGCCATACATACATAGAAGAACAGTGACAAGAGAAACTTGACTTGATATTGAGATGGCAGTAGTACCACTAAGTAAATTGTTGGCACAAGCCGCAACCTATCCAGAATAAAACCAGTGCGGATTTCCTTGTGCGCTGAACTGGGAAAACTCCCTTTTCAAAATTTCAATGACCTCCTTCTCATCCTTTTCTTCCAACTGGTAATCCTGGAAATAATAACTATCATATATGCGCACGATATAATCATATTTCATATCCAGAACGAGTTCGATTCGAATGTTAAAATCGCACAGTTTGGTTAGATGATCTTCAATAGTCATGCGCATGTGGCCAGCGAGCAGACCTGTGTGTGTGTTTGGAGAAATATCCGGCAGATTGGCTTGGTGGTCGCGGAAGTATGTTAGGCAATCAACGAGGTTGAGCACATATCCGTAATAGAGTTTCGGTGGTGGTCGATACCAGCGATCCCTTTCCCGACGATCGAAGTCGATTAGAAACTTGTCAGAAAGCTCTCTTCCGTCAGGAGGTGGTGACGCCTGGAGAGAATCCTCGAACTGTGTGCAGTTTTTAACTCGTGGCGTATAAATCATTGACAGGGTTTACCTCTTTCAAGCGTTCAGGAAAACGGGGGACTCTGGTACACAGCGGGGGAAACGCCTTAATGAGAGCTTCGATAGTTTCATTCGGGACCATGGTGGTTATGAAGGAAGATTCAAAGAACACTTGCCGCGCCAATAACCTTTTTACACGATCACGAGACCAGACTAGGAAATTTACCGGTGGCCAAACATGGCGTCCTATAAGTAGACCCGTGCAACAAACAACGAATTTTATCCCTCCCATGGCCACTCCCACTCCCTCACCACCGTCCGCTGCAGAAACTCAGAGTGTACAACATCAATTACAACTCTTCAACGATCCCAATGCAAGTATTTGATCTTTTGCGAATGCGATTGACTCAATTTGAAACAACAGTGCATCATATACACCTCTGAAAGGGCCCTCGCATTAATTGAAAGCGACGTACTTGTGGCCGAAGCAGAACCTGCGGTGGAGCATCGTCTCTACCCTTTGATCAGTAGAATCGTCTCTGATCTTTGCCTGGTAGTCTATGCGAAAGACAACGATAGCGGCAAAGTCCTACAGGCGCACAACCAAGCCTATTTCTCCTACATTGAAGAAGTCAAAAACAGCGGCGCCGAGGTGAACGAAGTGATTGAGAAAGTATATGCCCGGTTTCCCGACTGCGCCGCCATCGTGTTCGCCTTTGACCCACAGAGCCTCAAACCCGCATTTTGGCTCGAGGGTAAGGCCCTTTCTTCTGAAAAATTCCTTTTCTATACCTCGTGGCGAGAAGAGTTGGATCATTGGAGGCAAGTGGCGTTGCAGAGGTTCGAAGAAGTCATATTGCAGGTTCGAGACCAGGCAAAGGCCGCCACGAATGCTTTTGAGCTTGACGGGCCCGAGGCCACCTTCGACGTTGTCATACTTCAAGGGATTTTCTGGTCTCTGTTGACGTTCACCAACAAAGACGAGAAAAAAATGCTCGAATTGGAAAAAGAAAGTCACACATACTCAACACCGAAGGCTGGTAGAGTTTCCAAGAGAATGAGGCCAGGCGTACAGGATCCTCACAATATTCAAGTGAAGAGATTGGAGAGATTGCTAGTTCGTCGTCTTCTCCTTTGTCCTTCTGCCACAGCCGCTAAAACTCTGACTATTGACTGCTTTAGGCAAGCAGGGATGAAGACAATGAAAACATTCTCAGAGATGTCACGATCCCAAAGCTGCATTATTTATGCGAAACACTTGTGCTGGGCGAAAGCAAAGTGGAACGGCTCAATCCACTCTTTCTCAAGTTTCTCTCTGATGTGATGGCTAAGCAAGGGTTTGATATGCAACCATCGTGGTTGTCTGTGCCTCCTGATTTCAATGTCGATGAGGTGGAAAAGATTCAGCTTGTAGGTTCTCTACCAATTGTCGGTCAAAACCGTTCCAATTATTAGTCAAACTTACTACATTCATCAGGACTTGGGAAACCAAGCTTTGCGCCGCGCTTACTCGAAACTTTTCCTCCAAGAACAAGAGGACCGGCAAGATACACGGGCTGGAGCAAGCATCATTACCCCCAGTCCTAAAGGTGATTCCGATTACGATCCAGGTGATCCTCATTACGATCCATTTCGGAACGGTCCAATCAGTCCTTTAGCTCGCCGTAAACGGGTGGTGTGAAACGAGGAGAATCATACATGATACGAACAAAGAGAGAATGTTGAATTACTGTACTTATAGTGATGACAAAGTGTTCACGTAACACGTAACGCCAACCCATGGATTTTGTGATTTTTACATCTTAATGCATAACATGGATATCTGAACCATATAAGATCTACATATGGGAAAGATTTCTCAGAATCACTATGTCAGCCGACAGTGCCGCCACGATTTCGGATTTACATTGGTGCCGTGAGTGAACACCCAATCCTTGGCATTCTAAGAATAAAAAGGATAGATTTAGGCTGTTTCCTGTGCTCTTTCAATGCGCTAGACAACAACAAGACCGAGACTGGCATCCGGCTGCCGGCTCAGTAAAGCCGCGAGCGGGGGTGGCCGGGGATGGTAAGTGCCCGTTGAGCGCTCAACTTCTGGGGTCACGGTCACGGTGTATCGTTTATCGCTCCCACATCTTTCTTCCCCTTCTCTTCTTTCCCTCCACCGTGTAACCTCTCCATGTCCTTACTTATTTGCTGAACCTTCTTCAACACCTATCCTATTCCCTCCCTCCCTCTTACAACTTTGTCAACACACAACAGTTCAACCACGGAATGGGTTAACGGGATCGATGGGGCTTTTTGTATTTGGGGAGCAAGCAAGATGGTGGAATGTATGGATTAGGGTATGTTATGCTCACTGCTTTCAACTGTGATCAGCTCTCCTGACGCTTCCTTTACGTAGATATTATTCCTGTTCAAATCATAGCTGGAGGGTACAACACGGGCTTAATGTATCCAGCGTAGTCCAGTATTTGGGTAGCACCTACCAATAATAAATGCTTTCTCCTCCTCATTTGTGTGTGCCCTGGATGTGTATGTTTTTCCATTACCGGCCTTTACAAGTTTCACTACGGTGTCAATTTGACGGCACAGTGAAACTTGTACTATCAAATGTACACTGACAAAGATGGCCCAGTGGCTGTTTATCACACAATCCGAGAAACAAACTCCGTTGAAGGAGGTGTACACATGGCTGTTTAACAAGTTTTTGGGTCACTGCAAGCTTTGCCAGAGTTGGCCAAATGCCTGCCACTATTGAATGGATAGGGTGCAGAAATAAAAGGACATGTAACAAGCTTTTATCATGCTGTGATTAGTGGGTTGATAATTGGAATTGAAGAGGTTGGATATCATGACCTAGCTTGCAGAAAAGTTCAATATCACGGCTCTTCTGCGTCGATGAGTCACAGGAGCATTACATCACCGGGATGTAGGGAGTGTTTTTCTGTAGTAAGGAGTGTGGTAGTCTTCAGTATGCTCCGAGTATTCAATATGGCTTTCATGACGCCAGAGCCAAGCTACATGATTATTTTAACATCAGACAAGGTTGTAAATGAATTAAAAGAATCAATGTTAAGTTTTGCATTATTCTGGCCCAGGGGAGGAAGATAAGAAGGTAAGATTCAAGTAGTGAGGGAACCCTCGGCAGATGCACGAGGGACTTCTATTGAATACAACTTGAATATATATATATATAAATTATGATGTAGCTTCGCTGACAATAATATAAGCGGCGCAGCACTGAGCTACCGGAACCAGTGAGTGCCAGACTAGTAAAACATGCATTCCATCAATCAATAATTGCTAACTTGAAGGTGAGAAGAAATCAACTTACTCTACAAATTAGCCTTCAAGATTGAACTTTTAATTAACTCCAGTCAAGATCGAAATTTTCAAGTTCATCACTGGCAGAGCATTCCTCAGGCTCTTCCACACTAATATGCAAAGGGGCTCCAATATTTCCTAGAATCCTATTGGTTGCGAATTGTAGCCCAGAGATGGTCCTATTGTTACTGAGATTTGCTTCTTCCATTGAGTAGAAGTTGCTCAGGTTGAGCACAAGTCGACTGATCAATAAATTGGGCAGGCTGAAGCATGAAAAATCAGGATAAAATTTTATGCATAGACCATTGCTCACTCACACGTCAAAGAAGGGACTAATTATTAAAGAAACAGTTGTAATTTTCTGGAAAGAAAGTAGAGTAAAAAAGCTCAAGCATGAGCATTAGACTCAGAAACTGCTTTAGTATACACACATTTGTACCGGGGGTGAGAAGCTGAATCTGTAGAAAATACAAAAACCATAAGCCATGAGAACTTATACTTCTTTCAGTTCTGGAGACTGGCATACCAGACTGAGAATGACGCTGATGATTCCAATGATTAGCATAAGTCTGGATGAACAATTCCTTTAGAACATTGAGTCAAGCATTTGTTGCCAGACATACAAAAAGTAGAGTAAACCTGAAACAAAGAATCCATAGTCAGATACAAATATGCAGTGTTCTGACAATCTGTACCATCAATGAGTATCACTTGTGCAATACTACTGACTTGACCCAAGTGTTTCATTTCGATTGTATGATGAAGAGTCTTCTTTAGTGTCAATCCAAAAATAAGAACATCAAATGCCAAAGCAATAAATATGGCGGCAAGCTGTGCTATGAATATATGATATTAAAAGGCTAAAAAATCTAGAACAATGGAGATCATCTGAAACTCACTCCTGGAAATGATTTTGATTAGTTGCTAGCAGCACATTCAAAGAAGGGTGGTTCTTCTTAACTCACGCATTCACCAAGGCTAGATTTTCCAATTGAACCCCATCTCCGCATCTTGAAAAGTCTTGAAGAAAGGAACCGAATGTGGAAAAGCCAGTTGTAAGAACTGGAAGCTATACAAATTTCACAATGGTAAGTCACCAAGTTGATTCATGAGTTTAAAATTTGACTCAAACCAATATGTCCATGGACAATCTTGAAGCCACGAGAAGCGCAGATGCAAGTAGAACCCCCCAGTTCTTATTATATATTGCATAAACTCTCATGGTAAAGAGACCTGGCAAGTATTGTCAAGGAATCCGTCACTAATAATAATTTACACTACCATTGGTCATCACAGTTGTAACACTCTGCAGTATTGACGGCATATACGAAAGCACCTGGCATCTGCAATTAAGAAGTTATAAGCACATAAATAAAGAACCACAAGGTAAAGGTACGACATACTCTTGATTTGAACTTTTTCCTGGCAGGATCACAAGCAGCTTGAAAAAGAGTAACAGCAAAAAGCTGTATCTATTCAGAATAAACAAAACAGATGCTGGCGTTTTTTTTCTGGACCAAAATGTCTGAATCTCTAAAGGTAGGGTTCCAATGAAGTCTGCAATCCACATTGCTGAATGTGAATGTCAGCCTTCAGTCTTTGGCATTTGAAACTTTGGTAGTTGAACAAGCACCTGCCGTGGCAACAAGCATATAGTTGTCTAGTGTGCTTGAAGCAAAGTACAAATTGGAGTTCATAATGAAAAAAGTTCAGCTTACTATATATTAAGCTCTTGAATAACAGCGCTATCTATCATGATGTTTAGGTCACAAATTGAAGTGGGAGTAGAAATAGTAGTGTTGAACTTCTACGGAAAGTTGGGCTTATAAGCTGAAAGTTTGAAACTTTCACAGCTCTATTTTTCGTCTCCCACTCGTTAGTTTAACAGATGCGAGAAGAATCAGACAGTTGCAAATATCCGACTTGCATCACGAGTCTCCATCCTTGGTTTAAATTTTCGAATCTGCCACTCGCAGGCACATCACAGGACTACTATCAGCAAGACCAAGTGTTGCTGTCCAACAAATCAGCAAGGTCCCTGGTTGTCTAACGCTGTTGAACAGTCCCAGGTTGCCACAGCAGCCGCCAATTGAATTGAATTGGATTGAGAGCTGGAGAGCTTGAATGGATCTGCTAGGGCAAAACCCCGTTTAAGGCTATGGAGGGGAGCTCTTTTTCGTCTACTAGGGACTGAGCTTCAGTGACGGACAGAGCTATTGAGGGAAAATGAGATTAAGCAACCAACATCACGCTGAATATATTACCACACTTGTTAAAGCAACAAACCTCGTATTTATAAATCCATTGCTATTACCAGAGGCTGATATCATTGTTTACAGCGATTGACATATCTAATCACAGTTGATGAATTTGATCCACTTTGATGAATGTGACAAAAGATTGGAAACGTCGGACCTGCGAATTCCTTGAGCGCTGGATGTCGGCAATGTCCTCGGGCCAAGTTCACAAGTCCGACTTATCCGATTTTTTTTTCACACGCATCAAACGCGATCAAATTCATCGACTGTCATTAGATATGCAAATCGCTGTAATCAGTCGGGCGATAGTCCTGATACCACTCCCAGTATATCCAGATCTATTACTACATCCCGACGCGGCTTGCGATAGAGATCTGTGCAGCAGCCTTTACGCATGATCAGCGATCTCACCGGTTGGCAGCAGCACCTGGAGCACTGATGGACGTAAGGGCATGAGGTGAGTGACCCTAATACTTACTCCAACCGTCATTTGTAATTCAAGTTTGATGAATTTGAAGCGGCTGAGACGGTAGTCGAGGCTGCCCTTAGGCTCTAATGGCTTAGTATCTTCACCCCGAATGGCATCGTGAAATTACCTCCATCTGCAAGATAGATTTGTTCACCTCAACTGGTTGCCACGGCATGCACGCATTTATAAGTTAGGCCGATAAATAAATAAAATATTGAAAATTTATACATTGTCGCGAAAACGGAAGTTGCCGTGCTTAGGTAAATATTATAAATCAACTTATAAATCAAGTACATACAATAAACATTTTGAATGTCGCGGGACTTATGGAATGGCTATAAAACATTTGTTGTGACATTTGTCACACATAAAGATACTATAAGTCGGGGCGACAGATAGAAATTTTATAGAAACCAAACTGTCTACAAGCAATAAAAATATAGAAATATTATAAAAATAGACGTTTGATAAGGGTACAATAGAAATTCGATAAGACGAGGATTTCACACTAGATTTATAGAAATCATCTTTATTAAAAAAGGAAAATGGATCTAAAAAATGCGAAAGACTTATAGAAATAGAAAGACAATAAGTCAAAGAGAAAAAAATCAGCTCAGATTAAACTTATGGAAACGGATATTGAATTATACAGCTGACAAAAAGACAGTACTGTAC
>JAACJN010000278.1:0-58451 GCA_013368555.1 Collybiopsis confluens | reverse complement strand
ATCTCAAATTCCTTCAGACCAACTTGTATAGTCAGATGATGTGAGTCTTGGCTCTAAGCTTGGTTTTTTTTCTGAATTCTTGTTAGCACTGTTGGTCCAGAGATTGTTCCCCCGCAGACATACGACTATGAGAATCTAAATGATTTTGCTAAAACAACACAAGATATTAGATAGTAATAATGTAGATGTGAGTGATCATGACTCAGATGAAGGCGAGAATGGGACTGAACAAGGAGAGTATCATAATGATTGAACTGTAGTCTGTGGATTAGCTATTTTCTTTGATATTAAAGTTGAATGCGCTCAACAAACCCTAAATGTCTTGAAAGTAACCTTGCAATGTTTTTGTTATCTTTGATTCAACCTCAGAGGATACTTACCAAGCTTTGAAGCAAAGCAGACGTCCCAGAAATCACTCTTAGTTGAAATGAGGTCCCAGCACTACCCTCCAAAACCAGAAGTATAATCTTTTGGTTGATTATAATGAGCCTTTGTCATATACACATACAGCTCAAAATTGTACTAGTAAATAAAGCAGTTTGAATGAGGGTTGAATGAGGGTTCAGTTGAGAAAGCCTAGGGTTGTGTCAGGGAACCTCAGATGACTCATGGCCAAACATGTATGATCTCCAGATCAATCACAGTACAGTATTTTATAAAATATATGCAGCCTTAGGTCAAGCAAAAAGTTAAGATTACGATTTTTAAATCAATTACACCATACTATTGTATAGTATATATACAGCTACAGGTTACATAGAAGGGTTTCAAGGTTAAAGTAGGCTGAAAGAAGACTGTAACAGGCATCTTGAGAATGCCTGATAGAGTGTATATTTGGTTTTGTGTTATGCTCAATGTCATATGTTGACTCTTCAGAATTTAATGCATGATCTTTTAGTATATGATAAATATACTTTTGTATGAAATGTGTGAACTCTTACAGCTTTTCAAACACAGATCACTCATCTTTGAAGCACATACATTAACTCTTCACATTCTGCCCTCTACTCATTTTTGTTGACCAAAGCTATATGAAGTTTGATTTCAAGTGTATATTTATACTATTAAACGTACTCAAGACTTACTCTTGGAGCTCCCTTTAAACTTTTAAACTGAAATGGAACTATGTCAGAGACCTCCAGGGGAACTCAGGGTTCCTTGTGGCTGAATGGGGGAAAGGCAAATCATCTTTTGGTTTGACATAGTATACCATCACAAAAGATATATTTAAACATTTGGCTATCCAGAGTTTAAACATTTAGTCTTCTAAAGAATGTTTACATGTTGAGAAAAGATTTCCAGGGCTCAGATTTAATGGCACTCAAACTCCTCAATAAATTGCAATATGCTACAGTATATAATATATACAGCTTCAGGTTGCATAGAAGGGTTTCAAGGTTAAAGTAGGCTGAAAGAAGACTGTAACAGGCATCTTGAGAATGCCTGATAGAGTGTATATTTGGTTTTGTGTTATGCTCAATATCATATGTGACTCTTCAGAATTTAATGCATGATCTTTTAGTATATGATAATATACTTTTGTATGAAATGTGTGAACTCTTACAGCTTTTCAAACACAGATCACTCATCTTTGAAGCACATACATTAACTCTCACATTCTGCTCTACTCAATTTTTGTTGACCAAAGCTATATGAAGTTGATTTCAAGTTTATATTTATGCCACTAAATTTACTTTAAAGACACTTTGTGTTTCCTCAAATTGCACAGGTCTAGGGGACCGTCTCATGGCATCCTAGAAAAGCCTATGGCTTCAAGGTGTCTTTGGTGACGAGGATACCTTTGAATTATTCCAAGGGAAGTATAGAACAACCTCAATAAGCATAGTAAATGAGCCTTTTTCCTGAGTTAGATTAAACCATTGATACTCCCTGTAGATTGGCTAAAGCTTGCCGAATATCAAGGTGAGCCCGTTCAATCTTCCATTGGCCTGTGAATTATAAGGGGAAATTCGAATTCCTCGAATTCCGTACTTATTTTCTAGCCAACTCAACATATTCTTCATTTGGGGTGCATTGTCCGTGACTATTTCGTCAGGACACCCCATCTGCATATAATATCGTCGAAGAACCATTCACCCAGTGTCCTAGCATTCTCCTGTCTAAGAGCACGGCTTCTGACCAGGAGATAATGAATTCGGCATGGACAATATATTTACATCCATTACTCGCAGGAGACATTACCATCGTGTCGACATGTATCTTTTGGAATAGAGACGGCGTGTGTGTCAAGTTAGGAGGCGTTTTAATTAAACGCATCTGCCTGTTTTGACATGGTACACATGAAGAAACGTACCAGTGTCGTCTTCGCTACCTCTGGCCACCAGAATCGTTTCTCAATCAATTCTTGGGTCGCAAAGGATCCTTTATGTCCCACACTATCATGCGCTCCAAAGGGATTCGCATTCTTTTATCTCTATCAACGACTAACTGCGGCAATCCTTCCGAAGAGTTAGGACGCCTATACAGTCTTCCTTGATCAACAAAGAATTTCTTAGCTTTTTGCATTAACTTAACCTTTTCTTTCTGCGTCATGGTGGTGAACAAATCCGAGTTAGGATCGTCATGCACTCCTTAATCTTTGGTAACATTTCATCGTAAAGGTTGCCTACTCCGTACGGTGTTTGACCGAATAAGGGTTTTCAGTATCAAACGCTCCATGTTCCTCTGGATATAAATCCTGAGTAAACACCGCTATAGGCATACCCGAGTCCTCATACACCTGATGCCTTTTGAACTCGAACATTCGTTCGTCGTCAACATAGGCTTGCAGGTCATCTTCAAATCATCAATGCTTGTGGCATAGACATCCATAGTTAGGAAGCCACTTCGAGGATCAATTTTGTCTTTAAATTCATCGAAGTCGTATGGTAGTTCCTCAACCTGTTCTGCTACTGAGAACGGAATTGGTTCTCCATTATCTTCGTCATTATAGTCTTCTGGATTGATTGGAGGTCGAGCAGGTTGCCAGCCACCCGGTGTAATACAGATAGGCCGTCAGATCCATGGCTTGATTCCTTTCACATGTACTAATGCAAAGTGATATTTTCGTATATCTTCGATCCAGCGATTTATAGTCGCATTTGGACCGCAACTGGGGTTATCCAACATGCCTTTAATATAACTTGCATCGGTTTCAACAGTTAGGCGTCTACTCCCGTAAATTTGGTAATAACTTGCTCAAGGGCTAGTTTAATCCATATAGTTCTCGCTTAGCTTGAGAGAATCGTGCCTCTCGCTCATTTAGAGTTAGGGACCCGAAATAATTAAAGAATTTCTTCTTAGGATCCTTCGGGTCGAAGTTGATAAAGGTACCAACCTACTGCCTTGTACGAAGTATCGACAGACAGTTAACATCCCATTCGTAATTAATAGGACGTAAAGCTGGTGCTTTTGAATTCCTCTTTGAGTAACCTCATGGCTAACTCCTGTTTCGGTCCCCATTCCCAGGGAACATTACGAGTGAGTTGAGTCAAAGGTTCTGCTTTCTTTGCATAATTTTCTATGAACATTCGAAGCTGACCAGCAGTTCCCAAGAATGCTCTAACATCGCTTTTATCTTTGCATGCAGGCCAAGTTAGGACGACTTCTGCGATCTTATCTTCAGGTACTCGGCCTTCGTAAGTGCATTTATGCCCAACTACAACAATTTCTGGTCGCATAAAAAGGTTTTCGGTCCTGAGAACGTTCCTCCAGCGTACTTTAGACGCTGAACGACCTGTTAAGATCTTGAAATGTTCCCAAACGAACCTCCTAACTCCTTATTGCCTTCCATTGTTTCAAATCCGCCGTTAGGGAGCTCATAACGAGTAGCTGGTCCCCTAACTGGTACATCATCAACGTATGGCCATGTTACATGTGGTATTTCATCTCGTAAAATATATGTCATATCGTCATGGAAGATAGGAACCGAATTAGTCCATCCCATGGCAATTTTACCAATCGGTGTGCACCAAACGGTGTTTGAAAGTAGTGAGGTCTCGGGATTCTTCCTCTACCTCCCTTTCGTCATACCCAACATGAACATCCAGGGTTGTTCCACAACTTCGTCCAGCAAAGTGCCTAGCTACATCTGCGGTAGCTGGGGGTATACCAGAGTGTTGAATCGTGACTTTATTCAGCGGTTCAAGGCTATGTACTAGCCTAAGTGACTTTCCGTCTTTCTTCAGGACACAGAACCACTTGGAACGATAGCTAGCGTTCGATGGTTCGTAAATTCCTGCATCTATTTTATCTTTAATAATTTTGCACACATCGGCATAAATTCCAGGTGGGATAGGAATATTTCTTTCCACCCATGGTTCGTGTGCTTGAGTTGGTATCCTAACTGGAGGGAAGAACTCTCGTTTAAACGTTCCTCCTTCTTCCGGACACCACGCAAACGCCTTTTCTTGGAGTCTCATAAATTCGTGCATGAGCTTCCTCTCTTCAGGCCATAAGAAACCATCATCGTGAGATTTGTCCAAAGCTTCCATTCTCTCCTGTGTGTATCGTCCTGTTGGTACGAAGGCTGGAGGATTGATAGGTAACTCAGGCATATCCTTCAATGGCTCGCCGGTGATATGCCTCTTTATCCGAAATTCTTCAGGTAATTCAGCTTTCACCGGCCTAACCTTAAGAGCGACGGGTTTGTACTTTTTCGACCCATAAACTCTTACTAACTCGTACTTTTGACACTGTCCAGGTTTGATCTTTTTAGGAATGTACACCGACGGGTCTCTAGAAGCTTTCTTCCCGGAACAGGTTGTCGAGCTAATTGTTTAAGAGATTTCCATGAACTTCGGAGTTTCTCTTCGCTTTTCCTAAGATAGGACAGATTTGGATCGTCTGCCTCAAATATCATAAATGTATCATATAGCGTAAAATTCGTTTCTTCATTATTTTCCATTACTTTCTCATTGATAGGAACGTCTCGTTCCTGTTTGACAGTTTGCATGTAGGTCTGATGTGACGCTGTTGCAGTTCCACACGTTCCTAACTTTTGCAAGTATGATTCTATGGCGCACCATCCATATATTCCTTTCGGACTTGTTCTTCAGATGCCAACCAGTACGATTCCACAAGTTCCGCCTCGTAAATTGTTTTCCTTCGGATTGGCGCCAACCATCCACTTCTAGTTCCCCTGCTCATTAAATGGAACCCAATAGCGATTTCCTCCTCTCCCTGATTGCTAGTCAGATCTTCGAGGTTCGAAAATTTCCATCTGGCTCTGCTTTACGATGGCTCTTCAGGTGTAGGCAGTTTTTTATAGTTAGGCACCTCATATCTCGAAGTATCCACTTTCATAACGTTGGCTAATTTGCCACGAGCGACGTAGGCACTACACATTGCCGTTTAGAGTTAGGCAAGTGATTGTGAGTTCTGTATCACCGTTTGCAAAGGTTTTAACGTTGCTTTCGGTTAGCGCATCGAATGGTCTTCCCATAAGTAACATATATGGTGCACGATTTTGAACGTGCAATGTAGGTAGATAGTAAGGTCACCAAATGTAAATGGGACGTTCCTAGCTAAACCCTCAGTTCTACCCAACCCTCCATGTGAATCCTGCATTTGAAGAGTTACGTTGGGATCCCAAGTTAGGCCCAACTGAGTAGCCACTAAACGGTCAATCGACACAATCTGTGATCCAGAATCTAAGATTCCTTCAACAATTTCGTTTCTGTGATTGATTCGAGCCGCAATTGATCGTAGTCCTTTGCTGTTTCCTGCTACAACAATCATATCGCGTCTCTCATCGTCGATGGGTAGGTCATTATGAAAACATTCTACCACATCTTTTTGTACCCAAGATCCTGCCGGCATTCCGTCTCTTTCTTCGGACAGATACTCAAACATGATCTCTGGTGCGAGAGCTAGGTCATCAATGTCGATATAATTACCGCGCATTAATACTCCTGTGGGCATTTCCGGAATCTGGGTTTCGCCGTTATCAGTTAGGACAGCTACATACGCTGACTTTCCCCGTTTAGGCTCAACTCGTCGATTCTTGAGTTTCCTTTCCAGAATCTTCTTCACTAACGAAGAAATTCCTAGCATCTCTTCGATGGATAGCTGAACGGTGCCTTCCAAAACTTTGGTAGCTACTTCTTCTGCTAAACCATCCTTAAACAATTCGTTCCTAACTCGATAGCTAGGTTGTTTCGATTTTTCTCGTTCATTTGACATAGTGAATGGGTGAGACTGATCCAGTGTATGAGAGTTAGGTACTTCAGAACGACGGTTCCGTACATCTGTCTCAGGTTGTGGCCGGAAGGTGATAGGTCGGACATCGTCGAAAGGTCGCTTCGCAGTGGCAGGAGACGGTCTGATGTCCCCATAACCAGCACTAGGCTGTTCCTTTGATACTATTTCCGTCCTAACTTTCTCCGCTGGCTCACTTTCAATCTCCGTACTTGTGTCCCTAGTCCGACGGAAATTCCGGTTAGGAACACCATCAAATCTATCTCTTGGAGGCATAAGTACACCATCAAATGCGACTTTCTTTTTAAACGCTGATTTCAGAGGTCCCGGAAGTGGTCCCCTTCGATCATTGTTTGTATTATTGGGTTTTTTGCTGAAAGAACTCTCCGGTGCCTGCACAAACGAGCTAGCATGGTTTCTTCCAATTTGGTAGATACCACGACCAGGTCTAGGCTCCTTCATCGAGTCTAATAGTTTTTTCCCAAGCTAGGACGGTCTCCATTTTGTGAATGATCCGGATAGGATCGTTCGTTAAACCGCCTAACTTCTTCAGATGGCCTCTGGTGGCTCATCTGCAACATTGCGTTCTTAGCCTCAGCTAATTCGCGTAAGAGGACTTGTACTTGATCCTCGGAATCTAGCTGACGATTCATTTCATCTTCTTCTTCGTCAACCATATTTGCAAAGTAAGATTCTGCCTTGCCCCAACCTCGGGCCTTAGCTATATCTTCGATTAACTTGTAGCGAGGGGTATTTTCGTCATCCCGAGGCATCCTAACTTCATCCCGCAATTTCATACGAGTTGAACCGTTGCCTTCCGGAACTAACCATCCTCTTTTAATGTAATCCTGATAAATAGGACACGCTGCTAACAAGTGATCCTTTGCTCGGCACATGAAACAAAGCAATTGACGAGGACCAGTGTTCGAATAGGTGTTCCCATATCGAGCACTTGATCCAGAGGGTCCGGATTGATTAAATCCGTATCGATTCTGATTTCCTTCTAAGTTAGGCTGCCGTTGCGAAACAGCTGCTCCAACTAGAGAGGCCACCGTACTAAGACCTTCGCCAACTTTCAATGTCATTTGACGCATTTCTTTTAGCCATGCTTCATTAACATCTTGTTGAGATGCTAGACGCTCTTTTTCGAACTCTAACTTCTCTTTCTCATTAACACTATCTTTGGAAGCGGACTTCCACAAATCTGAGATGCCTCCTTCAACATCGTTCTCCTGCTTAATCTTTCTGACACTTTTAAGGTAGTCAAAGTTCGACTGGGCAGGTAGACCCGACGTGAGTGGATAGGCTATCTGGCTTCGTCTATACGACTCTGGGTTGGTAGAACCAATACCCGACGACCTTACGGATGTTAGGCCGTATATAGATTCGTAGTTCGACAAGGAGAAGACTTTTCCGCTGCCGCTACAGCTTCTTTAAGCGTAATAGGATCCTCTTTTCTTCGATTACCGATCGTTGCCGGTTTTACATCCCTCCTAACTTGATCAAACACCATACTTCGAGTACTCTCTTCGAATACCTTCAAGTAGGTGCGTACCGCATCCCTATTAGCTAGGATGGGTCGATCCGTCATTAACTTTTCACATTCTGTTACAAACAGAACGTTATAAAGTCGAAACTCGGCTTTCTGCCTTATACTCAGTGGTTCATATTCGTTGACAATTCGGTCTAACTCGTACATTGACCCTGCGACATCTAGCATTTCTTCAGGAAGAATATTCCGGACCTCTTTTACGAATTCATCGTAATTAGGTGTCCTAACACTCTTCATGCCCATAAATAGCTTTCTGGTCGGATATGTACTCCAATCCAGAGCTAGTTTTAACTTTGCATCGTCCGACTTAATGCCGTTTGAATCAAAGATCCACTCTGCCGCCTCAAACCATTGAATAACTCCGACTGGGTCTTCGATATTCAAGATAGGTGGGGTCTTATATAACTTCGGTAACTTTTCGGCTGCAGCAGCCAACTGAGTCACCGCATCATTCGAAAGGGTTGGTAACCCAATCTGGGGAATATTGTTCCGATTTGACATGTTTTTCGATTTTTGTAAGATAGGATGAGAAGTAGACGAGATAGAATGCGAGAGATTGAGATTCGGAAAGGAAGACTGAAACCAAGACGAGAAAATAGACGGATAGTCGAAAGAAAGTGTTGGGGTATGTGTAGAGGCGAGATTGATTGATTCGAAGTTGAAAGGATTCGGTCCTTGCTCGTTATTAGAGTTAGGACTTTCACCGATCGGTGTTAAAGGTGATTCTGGTTGTTCTCTAAACTGGTCGTCGTCGTCTTGAGACGCCGAACGTACAGCAGGAGATTTTGGGTATGCTCCAATAGAAGGACCTTCTGGTTCGTCTACTGTTGCTTTTTCTTTTGCTTTACGAGTTCGCCCTCTGTTATCTGACGAAGGGTTCACTGATTTTGCTTTTCTTTGACGTGCTTCGACACGATCTAACTCCCCAAAGTCAACGATTTGAACTCGAGATGAATTCCGAGTATTACGCTTCGACGATGGTTCGCCTATCTTGCTTTCGCAACGTACAAAGGGTTTTTGTGGCTTTTAGGCCTATAGATTCTTTTAGAACCCCTCGCGGTGGGCTCCAGATAACGCGCAGTGCGTGGAATCACAACTACCACAACCCAAAACCAAAACTAAACCCAAAAACGTGTTTAGGTAAGTTAGGACGGGTTCCGCCTTATCAATTTTATAAAGGTGCGAGTGTGCTTGTCAAAGGTTACGCGGGTTCCGCAAGAATCTATCACTTTTATCTTTTCTTTATCCACAGGAGCTAGGGCTCAACTGCTTCGGCGTTCGACTACGGTGTAGCCTAACTAGGTTTTGGTATAACTTTGGATCGCTTTCAGTCAAAGTAGGGGCGCACTGGCCTTCCTAACTCAAACCAAACTCGAAACGGACTTTTGCCAGTGACGAAGGGGCTAGGGCTCAACTTCCTCGTATGGACTTTGGATAGATCAACGAAGGGGGGCAAGGGCTCAACTTCCCAATGAAGATAGGACAACTTTGGTTTGTACTCGGTTTAGTTCACCACAACCTGAACCGGACTAACACAATGTGAGGGAGCTAGGGCAATCGACCTCGACTTTCCAACTTTGGTATATACTCGGTTTAGTTCACCACAACCTGAACCGGACTAGCACAATGCGAGGGAGCTAGGGCAATCGACCTCGACTTTCCAACTTTGGTATATACTCGGTTTAGTTCACCACAACCTGAACCGGACTAGCACAATGCGAGGGAGCTAGGGCAATCGACCTCGACTTTCCAACTTGGTATATACGCAGTCTAGTTCACCACAACCTTGACCGGGCAAATTTCGTATCTTTTCTTTTCTTTTCTTTTATTATTGGCTACACAGGAGTTTTCTCGCTGGTTTGCACTTCTCAGACGCCCACTCCGGCAGATACTGAGCAAAATATAATGTATGGTGAGATCCGCACTGGGTAATCTAGAGTTAGGATACATACGTGCGGAGTATATATACTGTAAAATAATAAATAATACTAAAATCCTCAAACCCAAAATAATATTCAAGAAAATGTTGAAACGTCGACTCCAATTCCACTCCCAGGTAAACCGATCACCTGGATAGTCCTTCCTAACTAGTTTTCGTAGGATTCTTCCATTTCGAGTAAAAGGTCCGACGGATCGGATGGTTAAACGGATCGGCTAACTTGTCCAGAGTTGGTTTAGAGTGCCTTGATAATTCTTTTAACCTTTGGATATACTCCAGCTTCTAGTTCCGCATGGTAACACGGGTCATAACTGATCTGGCATCGGAATGTCGGTACCGGTCCCTGTGAACTATGGCCTAGCTCGCCCAACGTACTTGGACGTACTCTCAACCATTCCTCCGTTGAGTGCCGAAGTATCCTAGCTTCTCATTACATTTCTTTTAATGTATGTCGCATATATCGACACTTAAGTCGTATCATATCATGTCATTTCATATCTTTTGGCTTTTCGTTCCATTTGGTACAAGTACTCAGTATCATCGAATAACATTTCGGGTGAAACCAAGTTAGGACTCGATAAGAGCCACTGGAATAAGTGCCACGTGTTAAATAGCCTCGCAGGTCTTCGATCCCTTGATACGAAGCAAGTAACTAGCTCATATATGAGACCCTTGGCGGTTTATGGGTGAGTCTGCTAACTTTCGAGAGTTAGGACCAAGTTCTCATAAGCCATCTATACAAAGATGTGTATGGTTTACCATCGACCCAGGTAAACATAGTTAGGACGCCTGGTCCAATCCTCGATTAATCGCATACATAGTTGCCTAGCTTGTTAGCTGACGACTAGGGCTCGTCTCAGCTCTCAAGTATACTTTCTTAACTTAGAAAGTCGTACTTTGGATGATTTCACGCATGAACGCAAATTAATCGCATCAGCGCACTGGTAAGAACGATACCGTTCAATTCACCACTGTTGTTCAAGTCCTTGAGAAATTCCTTCGCATCGACCTCCTAGTCCGGTATAAGTCACGAAGATGCTATACAACACTTTGAGAAACATACCGCTCCTTTCTGATCTTCTTCTTCAACGTCGGCTTGCCGGATACCAACCCCAGTACAAATTTGGTTGTAGAAGAGGTTTTGTATTTCTTCAGGAGCATTAGTGGGCGCAGCCAAGACAAAGATGTTCTTGACCCGAGTCAAGTCTGTTATCTGAATCGGCTGAATACAGGTAAGCACGTCAATCGCTAGATTCAGGATGATATACATACGTTCTCCGGGTCTGGCCCCGGATAATGATTCCCTTGAGCTCCAACGTAGGTGCCATGACCCTGACCTACAATTTCGCCAAAGATGTTGGAGGTGAACTCGAACGATTCCAAGTCACGGAAACCGTAGTTGTTGGAGTACGACTGGCCGAAGTTATGTCGAAAGAAGTCGGTGTTGAGCTCCACGTTTGCGAACGCGGATTTTCCCATATCCTCCAACGCCCGAGCCAGGCGACTGTAGACGCCGCCCGGTTCAGTTCGTTTTTGGAACAGGGGGGATTGGTGGGCATTAGGGAGATAGCGAAAGGGAAGCATGACAATGGTCAACCCGCGCAGTTTACCGGGTTTTATGCAATGAAGGAGTCTCCTGTTGGACGATGAGATTGGAAATAATGGACAGCGGAAAGGGATAAAACATACCGGAAGATCGGAATCAGGAGACAGGAAGATTCACCCGAATCCTCCCCTCAGTCACGGAGTTCTTGTATTAATCGAACGCAGGAGCACCGTGCCCGACTCTGCAAACACCGCGGTATCCCCTAACCTAGTCGGATTGCGCAAATTGAACATTCTCCTTGGTCGCAGTCGGCCATCCTGATATCCTCGTCGAAGTAGTACAAACCCTCTATACTCTTTCAAATTCCATGTTCGACGTAACATGCAGCGTTGTCGTCGGTCCTATTAATCAAACGAGGTCGGTGACTGTCTTCCGCCTTTTCACATACGAGGGACCCGCCTTGAAAGGAGTTAGCTAGCTGCGGACATAAGACCTCACATAACATCTTACCGACGAATAACTTTTCCTCTTCTGTACGGGTGCAGACAATTTGGTCGGCAAACCTTGGTGGTGGGCTTGCAGAGCAGATAGTCGTTCAACAGAGGTTACATCGTTGTCCGTCACGTGCGTTGACTTCCAACCGGCAACCTTGAGGGCAGATGACGCACAGTTCGCCTCCGAGGTATTCCCGTGAAATGAAATCGTCTCAAGACGTAAATATTCTAATCTTCTAGCTTCCCTCCGACTGTCCTCAGATGCCCGACATTGTATCTTCTTTGCTTGAAAAGGCCGCAATATTAACAATCCGTCCAAAGATTTAACTCTAGAAATCATAACGTATGGAGATTCCGTACCTCGACAGCTCTCAATATCAACAATCGCTGCAGCCAACGTTCTACCTTGCGCTTTGTGAGCTGTCATTGCAAAAGCGGGAGCAAGCGGAACCTGGGTACGCTGAAAAGTACATTTCTTCTTCGAATGAGGATGAACGAACGTCATGCCAGTTTTATCTTCAAGAGCAACAATATGTTGTACATCGTCCAGCCCCGGTAACGCTGCCGGTTGGACAACTGTATCAGATTCAATGACACAGGAGAGTGCATGTCTGCGCCCCATCCCATCTAAGCGATAGCGCACTGACTTTAAAGTTCCGCAGCACCCATTGACTATGCCAGAACTAACGTCGTAGTTCTGAGTGAGTATGACAGGCATACCAATGACAAGAGGTATCCTGCCTAATCTCTGGTTGGTCTTACCGGAATCTAACGCTATAAGGTATGCGTTTAAATTGTCATCCTGGATCTCTTCACCGCTCCGCGTATCACACGCGTAATACCAATGGAGCGGCCTTCCTGTACGTTCCGCGAATGAAGCCGCCGCTCTTTCGTTGAGCAGATCCTTTACTCGGTTGCTGGACACAATAATAGGAGCCGTTTTCCAGATGTCGCGTTCCCAATCGGGTTTTACGCGTGAAATGACCCTTGAGTCGAGTAACGAATAATCATCACCAGTGCAGGTTCCAGTTCGTAGCCGCTGCAGAAGCTCGACAAATTTTTTATTTTCTTGCCCGGTCTGCCGCATTACCTCGGTTAGAATAACCACGGTACGGATAGAGAGCCATAACAGTTTTCCAAATATGCATTCCTGACCGTAAGTCGTATTGACATTGTTTGTTTTGATAAACGAATACAAACGCGGATCACCGACAGGTCCCAGCTGAGCAAAATCACCGGCGACGATGATGTTGATATTGCCGAATGGGCCTTGATGATCTTTTGCTTTGTTCAACGCGCGGCTGACCTTGAGCAAGAATCGACAACCGACCATGGAAATTTCGTCGATGAAGAGGTAATCTACACCCGACCACATAGCCATCAACTCAGCAGAAGATTTGCTCGAGAGTGGTCGAGATGAGGTAGATTGGGCAAGATTTAAAGCAGAATGGAGAGTCATACCTGATATGTTTTTGGCTGCTACACCTGTATACGAAGCGAGCCGAAACCGGCGGCCTTCACCCTGACGTTCATAGAAAACTCGAAGGGCGTTAATGACGTGGGACTTCCCTGTGCCTCCTTCACCACCTAAAAACATTCGTAACGGATCCGCATTGGCGGTTTGGGAGTGGGAAGCAATGATTCGAAAAGCTCGTTCCTGCTCGGTGTTAAGCGGCGGATTGATTTCAGATATGAATTCATCAATATCAATGCCAGAACAGCTCCGTTGATTGAAGTCGTGTGCCCTATAAACCATGGATTCGTGGTCGACAGCTCCCATTGCTAGGGATCGAAACTGAGGATCAATAGAAGAGAAATCAGGATGGATTTCAACGTCGGAACTCGGCCTATTCAGTGCGTTCTGTCTCCATTTTTCTTTTCGCAGACTATATGTCTCTTTCCAGTTTTGCTCCATTGTTGGCTTTGAATCAGATACGAGATGCTCAGAATTGGTTCCCGGTGTACCAAATTCATGTTCAGACACCTCTGCAGAGTCAAACATGCCGGAGATTTCTGCATAATCTAAACACTGGCTAGCGTCTGTTATTGCTTCCATGTGTCGATTAAAGTGCGTCGCATCTATCGAAAGCAGATGATCAAGTAGAAAATCCTCACTGTCTTCCACAGCAAGGATGTCATCTTCAACAAGCCGGTCGCGTTCTCCTGTTCCGGGAAAATGCCTCCTTAAACGTCGAGCGGTTGCCCGATTTGTGAAATGGTCATCCTTGCTATCCCGACACTCGTGCAGGATTTGCATATTTTCCATAACTGCCAGAACGTCTTCATCACAGACATGAGTGAATTGGTCAAATGCGTCTGACCATGTAGAAGAGTTCCCGAGTAGATCTTGGGCATGACGCCACGGCTTGAATAGAATCAGCATCAACCGACAGTATCTTTCCCGAACTGGAGGCTTATCTCTTCGAGGGATCGGGGGCCCTATTGGCACAGGAATCTTGCGTTTACTTTCCTTGAAAATGGTATGCCAGTGTGTAATGGCTTCCGGATGCTTTGCCAAGAACTTAAACTTACCCCGAGGTGACTTTTCAACAACCTCAGGGTTGTCATCCAATTCAGCATCAGACAAACGATAAGACACGTTATCTGATTCATAGAGGTCATCGATGTTGACGTGTTCGGGACTGCCGGTTCGTTTGGGTTTGGCTACTTTCCCGTACGAAGCAATCATCTTCCACAGACTGACTGCCTCCAATTGGGATGACCTCAGGACGTAATCATCAACTTGGGTACCCGATGGAACAAGTTCACCCTGTGGCGTCCCAGTCAAACGAATCTCATTTTCCTCATCCGCTGGGCTATAATGGGGTTGGGCGCGATTAAGAGTTTCATCGGATTCAATCTCGTCATCATGCCCCTGTTCTTCCTCAATATTCGCTATGTCGTCGTCCAAATTGGGATCCCGATTAGCATCATTGTCATGCGAGTCATTGTTTATAGTGCCACATTTAATAGACGGGGTTTGTTTCTCCACCACGCTCTCAAAGCTCAGCCAGAACAGATTGGCGTACTGGTGTGAAGTAAAATGGTCATCGAGATCAAGAAGGTATGTACACACTTGCTGTGCTGACAGTTCCTGTTGACTGATCATGGCATATGCACATTTCTGTAGCAACTTCTTCGCCCTTACCGTGAACACATCCTCGTTAGGATCACATTCCCCAAGCTTAGCTACGGCTCGGGCTAGAGCTGCAAAGGCAACGTGAGTTTTCAACTGCGTTTTGGTGATGTAATTGGTGATATAGTATAACACCGCCTTGGCGGAAGCCCCAGATCCAACAAATTTAATGTCCATGTTACAACGTAAAGCTTCAATTATCGTTCGATTGAAATTATTTACCAAGCCATCTAAACACCTCAGCGTTAGTTCTCCGGTTTCGGGAGAGAAGTAACTAGTAGGTTCGAGTGCAGATGGACCGAGTCCGAATCTGCATTCCTTTGGTTCTGTTGGATTGACGCAGTACTTATAACAAGTTTTAGTGTGTGTATGAACCTGGCATTTCTGGACGACATTGTGTAGATCTTTCTGGCGAGCGCCAGGAGAACACATTTCTTCACGCGAGAAGCCTGTCATTTGTGTTCCTCGTAGAGCGCAAGGGTGGTGCCGATCTGAGGGCACCGTTATGGATGACGAAGGAAGAGGCGGGACGGAATTGGTAATCGTGTCTTCCAAGAACACGATCAACCTTTTGCAAAAATCGGAGTTGGGATCCTCAATTGCCCTTTTCTTGATCTCATTCGGGTTGAGACCACCTTCGACCCAAATGAGCATGTGGCAATGGAGCGATCCACGACCTTGCGCTTCAATACAGCCATAGTATGCTTTGACTACTCCCAACACCCCGCCTTCGAGGTTCTGCTTCTGACCGTCATATCCGAGCAAGGCCTTGATAAATGCGTTCATATAAATGTTAAAGAAACCGGAGGCAATGACAGGATTCTTAGCTATAAGTATTGATTGATCCCAAGAGTTGGGGACGTCCGAAGGAAGTAAGTTGTCAATATCAATTTCCCCCCCCGCAAGAAACTTGAGTAACGGATTGTAAATGTCAGCAGGATTAATGGTGACATAAAAACTAGGTAGTCCCTGATCCATCATCAACGCCCGTATCTGATTTCGCATGGCCACTAAAGATGCTGCCGAGCCGCTCACGGAAGATGTGACAACATTGACTTCGTTCATCAGTTGTAGGACCTGTTGCTCCTCAGCATTTCGGAAGGATCGGTGATCCCCTCGCGCGTAACGCGTCGCCACAGCTGATACTGCTTCGGGCGTAACTGCCGCAAATCGCGCAGCAAGAGCCTCAAAATTGGACTTCTTTGCCTTGACCGACGTACGAAGCAACATTGATCGTCTTTGCAATATGTTAAATACGGTGAAGGGGAAACTTGGATGCTCCTGGAATCTTCTGTCATGCAAGTTAAGAAGATGTTTAACATGCCTTTTCATCGAGAGCGGGGTACTTCTTTTGTGACTCTCAAAACCTCCCAAACCGTACGGGTACAACGTTGGATAAATCAAAGGAAACAGAGTCGGGTTGAAGAATTCATTGACGGGCACGGGGCCGTGCGGGGCTTCAATAAAGGCACCACCATTTTTGACATGACGGACCGCAGCAGCGCGAAGTTCGTTTGAATTTGCAGTTGTATCGATGTCGGTGATGACGACAGACTCGAACTGTATATCCACGTCCGCTACACAATCGTCCTCCGACTGCGGTGCTGATACGGGGTCGTAACCGGCTGTAAGACCCCCCGAATCGTTCGACATCGAGATATATTCTACATGGACTGGGAGAGTAAACTTGTCAGGTAAAGCGTCCAAAAGTTCGTGATCTATTTTGAGATTTTTGTAAAGATGATTGTGCTGTTTGAGCCAGACTAAAGCTGCTCTGACCTTGCCTGGGCGAATAGACAGAGGCTTTGCCTTCTCTTGTAACCATGCCGTCGATGGCCTGTTTGACCCTATAAAAATGATGCATATCGGCGCAGACAGCTCGTTGAGTGACGGAGGTAATACCTTAGCCACCGCTTCGGGACGCTGAGGGTATATGATTACATTGCCTTTGAAGCCACGTTGCGTAATTGGGGTGTCACCGTCCTCTTCTTTGAGTCGGAGGATGCAGCTCTTTGCTCGACATCGGGATATCATAGCCTCTTCGACAATGCTAAGCCCCTTGAGCACGTCCGGGACGTCACCGACAAAAAGATGGTTCGCCATTGACATTGGAGGGGTCTTGCCATTCCTCAAGGAAGATGAGCAAACTTTACAGAGCGATAAAGAAACGTCATTAATTGACGTCTCGTGAATGCCGAGCGGATGTAGTAAACAGTCCGGAAAGGAGGAATGTGTGTAGATATGAGGACTGGAACAGTCGGGATCTAGCCATGTCGCATCCACTTTCAATGAAGGATACCGAGGATGCTCGCGCATGTCTGGACGGTTCAACAACGACATATCGATGTCTCCACTTTTACAAACAATACGTTCCGACGTGGGACTCTGTGCAGCACAAGATGCACATGTGAATCGTACCATATTTTCAGAGGATGTCATTTTCCGAAATGCATCTATGTATTTTTGCTTTTGGCTTTCCGGTACAAGCGTAGGCCAGGCATCTTTGATAGAGCTAAGCTTGTCGGCATGGCGTCGAATCTGTACTGGACTACTACAATTTGCATCAATGAACTTTTTTAGACGTACTCTTAGCTCGGAAAGGGTTTCTCCTTTGGGAAAGTCTATCTCGAGTAAAGTAAGGACGCGCCTCAAAGGCACAACAGATAGTTTACTCTGTAAACATGATAATAACATCTTCTGGTATTCGCCGGTAACCGCCTCCGAGTCAGTTGGAGAGTTTGCGTTTGTCGAAAAATCAAACAGCTCTGTGACAGCCCGGCATCCTCGAGCACGATCACGCTCGGGCTCCATGGAGTAGCATTCACCAGACACAATGTGGATAGCAATCAGCTCCCGAAGTGTCTCTGCACGGTCGGTAGCAAGATTAAAAGGGATTCGATGTGAACGGCAGTATTGGGTTAGACTTGGGAAAGACAGCCGTTCAAAATTTTGAAAAATATCTTCAATAGCGTCAGGCAATGGCGATCGCTTCGCGTTAGACAGCTGAGATGATAGCTTGGTGAAATATTGCTTAATCACTCGCTTGATTTCCCGACGGTGACTGCGTACATCGAAAACTTCACGATGACCAATAGCATCAAGGATATAGACAAGTTTTGATGTGGGGAGGGCAACGGAACCGGCGGTGCATAAAGCTTCTGAAATGGTATGGAGTAGGGAGACACGAGAATTACAATTAACAGAGAAATGGTGACACGCCGGTGCACTGTGATCGCCCCGAGAAATGAAGCAATGACCATTTAAAACATGGTGCAATAGGGCATTTCTACATTGAGAGATACTGTGTAGCCCCTTCACGTCCATTCCATGATTGTGACAAAACCTGACTAGCCGACCGTGGTCACTGCTAAACGCAGAGCAATGTACACCTGTCCCTCCGTTTGCAAAAAGCGTAGCCTCAATCAGCTCACGCGTCGTCGGAGCCTTGTGGGGAGTTGACGACGATGATCCTGCTGAGACGGATGTTCCAGCTGTGATCGAAGTTCCGCGATCACCAGCTCCTTGCATTTGATTGGATGGCGAATCCGCCTGCCAAGAGATCCCACGAGATGTGGGTGCTGGGGTGTCAAATGACTGAGAGTGCTCGAGAGCAGGGGCCAATGTATGACCTGTAGGTGCTTTATCCATGAAACCCAGAAAATAATAGACAAGAATGCGCACCTTGAATGAAACTTTGGGCACTAGGTATCACACCGAGACTCCCTGCCATAGGAAAGGGAACAGGCCCTGAACACAAAATTGTTCAGAACGTCACGGATACGAGGGAAAAATTGACAAACAATAAGTAGGGCCAGGGGGTATATAACCTGGATCTACATCTGGGTTTGAGAAAGTTAAGTAAGTGAAGAATAACAACAAAAGCCTACGGTAACCCGGAAAGGCGACAACAGCTGGAAGTAAGGGTGGGGTCAGGCTAGCAGAGAATCCAACTGGAGCCTGTGGGAGCTGCGAAGGCAAACTGGGAAGCAATGCCCGGTAACAGCATTGAGCGAAGTCATTTCCAAGTACCGCTTGAACACCGTCCGGACAGGGGTGAAAGAAAAGAGTCATAACGGTGGTCGAAGCGAAAGACGGAGCAGAGACAGTAACTGTCGCTTGAACTGTTGGACTTGTTTGTGCGAACTGAAAGCTTCCACGAAGCTGGCTTGACAGAACCGAGAAAGAGAGAGTAGAGTCGAACGCAGCAATTACGGGCAAGCTGGCTATAGTCACAGTGAGAGTCGACATCGTTGTAGGAGGAAGTGAAACGGGTTGGCATGGGATAAATGGGATCCGAGAAACGGAGTGTGATCGAACCCCTGACTGTCATGGCATCGCGGCTACAGAGGCCGATATATGCCGCTTGGCTTCTTTGTATGGGGCCGGTGACACGGCAGCCCTTGCTTAGTAAAAATGGACCGATCTTTGGATCGGTGCGCAAAACGAAAATTCCGATCCACCTACAAAACCCACTACCTAAAGGTAGCGGGAACAACTCCCAAAACTCGTCTATATCCCATTCCCACTTGAACGTCGTCTACGGCGACCAAACTGTCATCACAACTTATAGCGGGGCCGAGAATATTGCTACTATCAATACTAGCGGACTCGGAGAGGGCCCGAGTAAACGGAGGACTCAGAAGCGTAGACAGCACTCCATTCTGGATGATGTGCGTTTCGAAGTTTATTTTTTTAATTTTTTGTCTAATCGAGTTCAAGGAGATCCGACGCGGTGATATGATCATTATTCGGAGAATATCCGAGAGGACAGATTCACGGGTAATCGAGTCCGACCTCCGTCAAGACGTCGGCCAGGACTCGCCTGTGAGGATTGAGCTTGTTAAACTGGTCTCAAAAAAGCGAGAGAGCAGATTCACCGCCATCACTTATGAGGGTACGGATGCCCACGAGGTGTGATTTGAACGAGAACCGGGGGAACTATCACAGCCTCATTTTGTTCTCAGATGTGGAGTAGGGACTTGGAAAAATACTCTCTTGTTCGGTGAGCCTCTCTTTTCTTATTCTTCGGATCGTATTTATTCAGTTACATGTAGAGAATCCAACAGCTGGCAATTATACGCTTTTTCCCGTTCGATATCACCGTCTCTCATCTTCCATCAAGGTAAGTTTGTCGAATCTAGTAAAATAGTATGGCATTGTGTTCACCCACTATCTCGATTAACCAGAATTGATACCGATGAAACATCTGGAGAGGAACTTGCCTTTTGCGTATAATTATCTCTTATGGCGATTCGTTAGTCGAGTTTCTCTTGCATAGGTGCATCCGTCGATTGACGATTCGAGTTGGCAGTCAGCGGATTGGGGTGGATTAGTGAGCGCAAGAAACAAATACTTTGGTCAACAGACAGGAAAATTCGCATTCACTGCCATCTCTATGCAGAATATCTGGATGGACGTGTCAACAGGCAGCTTTTGTTGGGGTCCACCGAGCGACTCTAATATGAGTGACAATTTTACATTCCCTCAGCTGTCCCCTCTCGCTGTCGGAGAACACTCCTTTCCTCCATTGGTACAGTTCAGCTCCTCGGAAGCCATTGAATCGTATTGCCAAATTGCAGTTCAACAAGATATCGACAAGTTTCTTAAAGTATTCTCCTGGTCAGGTAGTCGAGTCTCTGTTGATCCTTTCCAGCCATGCCAGTTGGGATCAACGATCAAATTGGAGACCTTTGAAACGATTGGCTATGTTCCTGTGACCAGAAATGACATTTGGTTGCAGTTTTGGGATGGATATCCACAAGACTCGGGAAGTATGGATAACGCCTGGTTCAAGTGAGGACAAGGCTTTTTTGTTTTTTTTTTTTGTTTTTCACTCTTTAATAACTTCACTGAAGCAATTTTTGAGTAGGATTTGTTACGACTTCAATTCTGAAAGAGTTTCCAAAACTCCTTCTACGTACAACTATTGGGCATTCGTTGTCGGGGTGCTGACAGCTAGCTGGGAAATTCAATCACCGTATATCTTTGAGAAAGTGAAAAGTGACATTGGTAAGTGCAATTGTTTTTTGGACGTGTACGCTACGCTCTACTTACTCGGAGATGCCCCCCTCCCCTAGCATATATCAGTGTTGTTAGGTATGAGGTGTTCATACCAGCCTTTACATTGGCAACATCTCTACCGTCGATTCTTCATACATCAACAATATCCCGAATTTATCTCTTCATCCCACCCGCGGAATTATCTTGGACGGAGAATCAGGTTACCATTCAAATGAAGCCAGAACACAAACCATTCTGGACCTTTGATTCTCGAGGAGGAGTTAAAATGAAATCAGAGACGATGGAGCTTCTTGGATTACCGCCGATAACCTTGAAGGGGTATATCACTCTCCTCGAAGCTCCTAGTTTCCTACGCAATAACGTTGAACATTTCTTGAAAGCCAGCGGGTACAGTTTAGACGCGAGTGAATATCTATCTTCTCGACATTTACCAAAATTTCGGTTTAATCAAGAAGGTGAGTTAATACTCATTTATGAGGTTTCGTTTCGGGCTGGAAGGAAGGAAGGAGGATTTATTCCACGGCATGGTCCATGATCTGAAAGCCGGTTTCCAGAGATTCTGTCGGTGCTGCCAATCCCTTAGCACCCAGTTTTCTCTTTCCTCTGAATTATTTAATTTGTTGTTTATATCCGGTCGGTCTGACCTTTTGTCTTTTGTTTTCTTTTTTCGTCTTCCACTTGAACAAGATGATGACAATCTCGGGGCGACTACGACGAATACTCCGACAGGCATTCCGACACATGCGGCTTTGCCGATGACGTTGGATACAATTCTGAAGGTAACAACGAAGACGAAGCGATGAATGAAGATGATAGTTATCATCACGGTCGTCGTCGTAGTCGTAGTATCTATCGTATCTACTACCAACATAACAGAAAAAATGATGGATTTCGACGCAACCGAGATGGTGGTGCTAAATGGTTGGAGGGAATGGAAAAGCAGGGCCTATATTGAGGCAAGGCACACGCACCATTCAAGGATCGAGTAAGTCAAAAAGAATCGAAAGAGAAAGGGATATTCCAACTCCGAACCCCGACCAAGACAAATAGTGCAACACCTAACTGCACCTTCTATTATTTCGAGGGAACGGTGAGCGTAAGGTTTGAGGGGGGTGGAAGTCCTCCGGTTCCTGGGTCTGAGGTAAACTTTGGATCAAAAGGTCCATTGTAAAAGATTGTTCCGAGTTCTGCATAGTAAGCATTGCCCGTTGTTGCCGAATTGGGCGCAATTGAGGAGACCAACTACGAGTGGAGTCCTGTAGGGAGTGGAAAACAAATGATTCACGTACTAACGACCGTGTTGAAAGAGAGCTCCGAGTCACAGGTTGAGAGATGGAAACATTTATGCTTGACCTAGCAGAAACGAGTTCCGCCAGCGGGAGCCCACTGATGAGGTGCTAACAGGGGCAATCGGCGCAGAGAAGTGTTCGCATGTTGTGAAGTAACCAAGTAGGAGGAGGAGGAAGTGCCTTCACTTCGTCGGTAGTTCGGACTTCATGTAAGTTTTGGCGCGTAAGATGAAAGTGAAACCAAAAATGTGGTTGAACCATTATGGGTGTGTGTACTTTGTTATGAGACATCGTCAGCCGAGTGAGGATATCCGGGAAACATATAAAATCCGATCCCGATAAGAATTGAGGGAACGGCAAGTAGGATAGATGTGCGGGATGTAGTTCCCGGCGTACGTGCTTGATAAAAAAAATAATAACGATGAGTCGGAGATGTTTGGACTGCGAATGAGAAGTAACTAGTAAAATATGGCTGCTTAGGCTAAATGAACAAGGTTGGTTCTGTTATTCAGGCAAGCCGGAGAGGCTTCTGCTCACAACCATGCTCGGCGAGAACCCATGGTGGATGTCAAAGCTGTGAATACGAGGGGCGTGTGAGCGTGTGAATTACTTCTCCACGTGCGTCTTAGTCATATTTGCGTTTGTTTCAGTCCAAATGTCATGATGCGCGTTCTTCCTGGTCTCGAGCAAGCAAGAAAAAGTTCCCCAATCTCCCCAGTCCAAATAATACATGGATTGCCTCTTGGCCAGACCTCTGCAGTCTTCAAAATGATACGCAGTTCAAACCTGGACCGAACCCCCGAGGTTCTGGAAACTCTGAGCCTCGAGGTGCGGTTCAAGGTTAATGGTCCCAATGAACCTTTTTTTAAAGCTCTGAACCGCTGAACCGCCGAACCTCAAGTGCCTCGACCCTGATCGAAGCTCTCCTGGCCGCGCTTTCCACGTTTTCCATAAAGCACAAGGCTAAGATAGAAATGGTGCGTTCTGTTACCTTCTGGTTGGCCTTATTTTTTCATGAATCACACGTCAGTCGCAAGCTTAAGTAAACACGAGCGCAAACATCTCATTCAGGTTGTAGTACATCGGATAACAGTGGATAACGTTGAGTAAGAAAGAAAAAAGGAATAGAGCCCGTGTCATGTCTGACTCGGACTGTCGAATATAGCCCGGACACAATATTCAAGGTCTTCCCATTATCCACAGGTGCTAGCACCAGCAGTACAACGGTAACAATCGCCCACATCGGTCGGAAGGCCAGCGTGCTTCAAATTTCGAATGGTTCATCTTTCGCAAAAGCATTAAACGGTGAAGCCTTCTTACCTGGTCGACTACACCATAACAGCATGCTGAATTTGATCCTCCAGTGCATGGGTTACACCCATCGCCAACGTAAGAGTGTAAAATCTAGGGACATGAAACAAGTGTGATATGAACCTTGTCAGTGAAAAATAAAATCACGGGGTAAGCGTACAAAGTTGTAGGTAGTGCAGCATTCGAGCATCCCGAGGGGGTGATTGGCACCGGAATGAAAAGCGCAAGTTACTTGCGCACTTCGTTCTTCCACAGGCGAGGACGAAACCAAGAGGGAGGTAAACAGAAGAAGAGCAGATACAGTGAGTTTCATCGTAAAGTGATTATGCAGTAGCACCTCTGCGACCGAGGGGTTTTTATACCGACCACAGCAGCGCCAGTTTGGTCAAGTCAGCCTGTAGCGAGTCCCCCGAGTACTTCGCAATAGCCAATACTTTGCATGATCAGAAGACAGCGAACTGTCAAGGAGCTTCTGGTGGTGAATATTGAGTGGCGCATCGGCTATCCTGGATATACTATTGTGCGTATTTTGTGCGTTAGTTCCTCTTCATCAAGACCGCTAGTAGTTGAGACTTTTACAATGGATTTGGGCGTCTCGGAGTGCCAAGGGAATCCAGTAAAGGGATAGTCGAAAATAAAGGGGTGGATAGCTGTGGGGGACAGTGATAGGTGGACAGGAAAAGTGGCAACCGCTGGCAGCGGCGTCGACGATATTTTTGAAAGTGCGTAGAGTATTCCAGCGAACGTGCCTGAATTATCCTACCTTGAAAATCATAGCGAGTCCTGTAAAAGCTGAGGTCGTCGCTTCGGAAAGATTCGAGAGAGCCATCAAGACACTTGCAAAGCGTCATTCTCGTTCAGGTAGGTCCGCCGTCCAATTTCTCAATAAAGGCCCAATCATTCTTGTGGCGAGTACGCCTAGTATGCTAGTACATAGATATGTTTTGACAATATATTGAAAGACCACGGAGTACTACTATGATGTTGAAAAGTTTATCGCGTAGAAATTGGGCCATTCGAGACGCGCAGTCGAGGCGTTGCACTGTCAAGTCATGACCCGGCTTTTTGAAATTGAATGCAGAACCTACCTCGAAAGCCTCTTGTCGGAGCGCACAAAACAGCGCTCGAGACTTCGCCGCCAGTTTTCAATTCACGTTGTCCAACGAAACAGTAGGAAAGAAGAAGGAGTTTTATTTGAGAAATTTATTTTATGAATGCCAATATTAATCTAAGTGACGATGATAGTGGTGTTAAACGTTTGTAAAGAAGGAATAAAGCGAGCCTGTACCGAGGGATAAGTTAAAACTTAAACAATTAAGATAAAAGGACTCACTCCAACGAGATCAAACAGCGCAACACCCAATTGTGACGCCCCCTTTTGAAAGTCCGTAGGGACAGTGAGTGTAAAGTTTTGATTGGGCGGGGCACCTTGTACCAATACAGGATTGAAAGGCCCATTGTAGAGAATTGTTCCGAGCCCTTGGCTGGTGCCTAGGCAATTTCCGTCGCTATCCAATTGGGCAGCGCAGTTGAGGAGACCTATAACGAGCGCTATGTTTTCCCAACTGCTAATCGAGTTCTGGAAAAGAATGAAAAGTTAGTAAATTTTCAGAGGATGAGGTGGCCCAAAAAGACGGTGGGGCTATCAGTTGGCAGCAGTAACTTACAGGTTGAGCGATGGAGACATCAAAGCCTGACCCAGCTGCAACTTGAGTTTGGTCTGCGGGAGCCAATATAAAAGCGTGCTGTGCCACAACGGATGAGGCAGCGAGAGTAAAGACGGGGAGTAGGGCGGAGAAGAATCGCATACTGCTTGGAAGAGAACTTTGAGAGTGCTTTTCATTTCGCTGCTGGTACACCTCTTTTATACTACATTACCTTGCGCTTTCGCGCAGAAAGGCGAAGTGTCCGGAATACTCAGTTCATTCAACGCTACTCACCATAAGGACATATCAAGAAAAAAATGTGGGTAACGGAGCGATAAAATCCGAAGAAGCTGGGACCCCCGGGCATCAAGAGGCTAGTAGTATATCAAAGCCATGTGGACGTAATATGGGATAATATGGGATGATACGGGATGAACTTGCCGGTGGCATCTCTGCCTGTGCTGAGAATGGATTCTTTGAAGAAGCTAGAGGAGCGGCTTTCAAAGCCCTTTAGGCTGTACAATGTCAGTCGGTCTTGTGGCATCTGCCATCTGGAGCGGTCCGAGAGGGAATGCCGGGCCGGAGGACTCGGGGTCCCTACTGCAATTCACGATCTTCAAAAATAGCCTTACGTTCAAATCGCGCTATTAACCATGTTTCTTGGTGCGGCGTCAGACCTAAGATGTCTTCACTTTCTCTTTCAATCGAATTCCAGCGAAGTTCATAGTAAGTAGTCAATGCAGCTCATCATGCTTGAATTTCTGAATCAAGGAATTCGAGTACAATACTCCAAGTAGTAATCGTATCGTCCAATAACTAGTGTAAAACGGGTAATACAGTAGATTTCATCGTCCGTCAGGCTTTTAAAATTTATTCTCCCGAGTCACTGTCTCGCAAAGGAGGGAGGGAAAGAGAGCTGCTCTGTTCAATTAACAACAATTGTTGTATTGAACGTTTGCAGAGAAGGGAACAAGAGAGCCTGTGTACACGAAATCGAATTCAGAAAACGGCACTTCGAGATCACGTCCCTATTGTACTCACCCCAACCAAATCAAACAGCGCAACACCAAGCTGCGAATCTCCATGCTCAAAATCCGAGGGAACAGTGAACGTAAAGTTCTGATGAGGAGGAAGACCGCGAGTTCCTGGGTCGGTAGTGAATGCCGGATTGAAAGGTCCACTGTACAAGATTGTTCCGAGCTCTTGGGAGGGTCCTAGGCATTTTCCATCGCTGCTGAATTGAGCGCAGTTGAGGAGACCGACGACGATGGCTACATTCTTCCAACTACTGTTCGAGTCCTAAAAGAAAAGAATACATGGCATTAGTTATTCGTAAGAATGAACAGAACTATGGACTCTCTACCACTCACAGGTTGAGCGATGGAGACATTGAATGTTGACCCAGCGGTGACTTGAGTTCTGTCTGCGGGAGCCAAGATCAATGCATTCTGAGCCACAACTGACGAAGCAGCAAGAGCGAAGATGGTGAACAACGTGGGGAGGAATCGCATTGTGGTGAAGGGAGTGGAAGAGATTGAGAGAGCAGAGATTGAGAGAGAGGGCGAAGGGCCGGGCTGGGTGTTCGATTCATCGCGACTACGCCCTTATATATATTACCCAGTCGCGCCGTTTCGAAAGGCCCGGAGTCGTTACCGTCCGCTCCCTATGCGTAAAAGATGATTCATAATTAGCTCCAAAAATGCGGGAAGTACTCGCCGGGGGGGCGTTGTACCTGTGCTCCGAGTCGGAAATGAACAGGATAAGACCTTCGAAGGAATAGCCGTTCTCAAATAAGGCAAGGTTGGACGTTTAAACGAGTCAGACATGACCGCTCATTGTAATCATTTTTACGGTATATATGGAAGCAGTGGCTCATTTAAACGGCGAACTCCATAAGTCATCATCAATACGCAAAAAGACGACTTGGGACGGCACCGTCAAACATATGGTATGGTAGCGAATCTGATGGTGTTACGGAATAGCTAATCTGCGAGGTCAGTCCATCCAGTCCATCCATTTATCAATGGTTAGGCGAACGCCGAATAGAAGATGTAAGTTATCACCTGATGGAGGCGGCAAACGGGCCGGAGAGGGTTGAAACAGCGTGAGAGTCACTAACTCTTCCTTCCGTTTATTTCCGCAGCTTTTTCCAGTATCATGCTCGACGATAATACCGTGTTCTCAGCTCAGCACCCTTTGCAGCCTCAAAATCCTATCTCTGCAGCTCTAAATACAACCATGCGAGCCGAATATATCAAAACATCAAAGTCCTGTCCTTCCCAGTCACGCATTAGATTTCACACCAACTTTTGATTCTGAACAAGAATCTGTTGATCCACACGTGTGACCTTTGCAACCATGACTTTGTGGAGATCTGTAGGAACTGGTACCCTCGAAGGCTTTTCTCGAGTCGCCGATTTACATGTCAGTACGGTTTGCTGTTCATCAGTAGAAGGAAACGGCTTACATCCCACAGGCCTCGAAACTCACGGTCAAGCTGGCTAAAACACTCAAACCCATCCCGCACCATGATACTTTGACGTTTGGAAATGTGAGCTTGAGCTCGACCCTTGCTGCTCTGAATCTTTACTTAAGATCATACTTCCCAGACCATGTCGGACCACATGTTGGTCGCCGACTTTGAACCAAGATCAGGCTGGTCGGCTCCTCGAATCATTCCTCATGGCCCACTCAGCATCGACGTCGCCAGTAGCTGTGTCCAGTATGGAACTACTGTATTCGAAGGTATGAAGGTATGTGTATTTTGCACATTCGCAGCGACCTTCGGTGAATGATCCATCAACTTTAGGCTTTCATTGGTCCAGATGGCCAACCACGCTTGTTCAGACCAGATATGAACATGGCCCGATTGGCGAGATCAGCCGAGCGTATGGCGCTTCCGGTGGGCGAGCTTTGTTTATCAGGCCGTCATGAAATTTATCGTTCGTTTATCACTTCTAGCCCTTTAACACGAGCCAGGTCCTCACCCTCATCAAGAAGCTTATCGAGGTGGATCAAAGGTGGATCCCAGCCATTTCTGGATACAGCCTTTACGTTCGTCCTACGCTTTTGGGTACTCAAATGTGTACGTGGCAGACTTGCTATCATTTAGAATTTGAACACCATCTCATGAAACCGTTTTTTTTTGCTACAGCCCTGGCAGTAGCTGCCTCAGATCATGCTACTCTTTGTGTCATGCTTTCCCCTACGGGTCCTTACTTCCGCTCTGCGGCCAAACCAATATCCGTCATCGCTGTCTCTGAAACCGTTCGTGCATGGCCAGGCGGTACCGGTGGACATAAAGTCGCGCTCAACTATTCCCCGGGATTTCTTCCACTTCGTGTTGCCCAGAAACAAGGTTACCAGCAGATTCTGTGGTTACTGGGTGACGATATGAAAGTCACCGAGGCTGGCGCGATGAATATTTTTGTTGTTGTGAGGCGAGATGATGGAGGTGGGTACATATACTTCGGACAACTATTTCCTCAAATCTCAATGTTTCCTATCTATAGATTTCGACCTTATCACACCGCCGTTAGACGGTACCATCTTACCAGGTGTTACCCGAGATTCTATCCTCGCACTCGGCAAAGCGCATACAGCAGGCGAAACTACTCTTCCTGGACTTTCCCACTCTACTCTTCTCCACACCCAAGAGAAGACGTTCACGATCCCAGATCTGCAGCGATGGTACGCAGAGGGGAAGCTCGTTGAAGCGTTTGGAGCTGGGACGGCTGTGATTATTGCTTCGATTGGGAAGATTGGGTATAAGGGTGAAGACATGGTTCTTCCGGAGCACGAGGGTGGGCTGGGGCCTATTGCGCAAGCGTTTAGGAAGAGAATTCTGGATGTGCAGGAGGGGAGGGAGAGTTGGAATGGGTGGGGTGTTTCTTTTGCTGATTTGTGAAAGGTCGGTGAGATCTATTATTTATTTATTTATTTTTGGGGAGAGATAGGGCGTTTGTTTGGTCTTCAAGTCAACAATTCCATTGATCATGAAAGGGTCTGTCTATACGGCGATTTACAGTGCGAGTTTCAACACGACCACGTGATGTAAATGACAAGAGCGAAAATTGCGCGTTGTAACTAGAGTCCGACCGAGTACCGTTACTGGAAACTAGAGCATTTCAGAAAGACCTGTAAATATTGGCTTGAAGTGTTTCTGTGTATCTGCTTAAGGGGAAACGAATTGATCAAGCTGGAGATTGCGCCGGGCCGGCAATTACATAAATACTGTGTGTGAACTACATCTCGGCACCTGACATTTTTGCCCCTCCCATTTTCCCTGGTGAAAGGATCGACGCTGTCGCACTACCACGTCTAGCTTTCCTCATCGCCTTCGAAACGTTTCCTCGTGTCTTTACTGGATCCCCTGACCAATCTCGAACCCTAGCAGTTGAAGAATGATACCAGGGATCCTTTGCTTGAGTTCTGGACTTGAATCTTTATCACGGACTGGGGCTCGACACCGTAGATTTTTCACCTACTTCCACGATCACCAAGACGAAATGCTGGATATGCCTTCAAACCAAACCAGCGGTACTTGCCGCGCACGGCCGTCCAGAATCATTCAACCCAGGTTTGCGACTTGAATGTTCAACATTCGAATCGAATCAGTTTTGATATGCATTATAACAGCTACTATTTCCAAGACTACCAGCTAGAAGACAAGGATGAGAAGGCTCAGGCTGTCATTGAACATTTGAGGGTGTTTTCCTAAATTTAAACAACAGGGAAACCCACGGTGGTTTTTATCCCGGGGAAATTGCGGCGAGATTTTTTTTTGTTGATTGGTACGTCGTTCGTGCTTTGAATATCCATGCTCGTTGCTGAATCGGCTTGTCTAGTACTAATATATGTTACTTCTCGACAACTCGAGTAAAAGCCTTGTATTTTTATTCTATTTTATAATCCGTTTTGACATTCTTGTTTTCGATCACGCTTTTACGCCATTCAATCGACCTGGCAGATACCACTACCAGTTTCTGAATCCCCCATGGACCCACCGTCCCAACAAGAGCGTTCGTACAAGTTTGTGATCAAGATCGGCGTGGACGGAGTCGAGCTATATTCGGGTACATGCGAGTGTGGGTAGCTGCCTACCTAAAAGTAACATGGTGAATACACGGCAGGTCATGATTACCACAATGAGGTCCCAACATACCACATTTGGGATTTCTGGACTGCGCCACGTCATGTTCGCGAAGGCAAACTCCTCGGACACGAGGTGAGACTTTCTCAGAATAACATTCAATCTCCCATCATGATCTCCATACTTCTACCGCTTGATTTCCTAGCCATGACCCGTACACGAGGGTGCTACTTATAATGCCCTATCGCCCTGTCCAATTCCCCAACAGCTTTCTCCCCTTGTCGAAAGCACGACACGGACTAGAGATGGCATAATCTAAACAAACCCCTTCCCTCGACCGCAATTATCCCGCAGGCCCTACCTACTTTGATATGACTTCGTCATCTCCAACTTCTTCATCGACTCTGGCTCCTGCAACGAGTAGCGGAACCAGTTCAGGAGGAGGAGGAGGAAGTATATTCAGCTCCGCTTCAGCTACACCGCTGATCGTAGCCTTCCTCGCCATTGGACTTTTGACGACGGTTGCTATCGGTACTCTTGGCTGGCGTCGCGCGTACCTTGCGCGACATGGCCTGCAAGGACTACCTTTAGGTCATCCTTTGAACTCAAACGGCGAGTTCAGGCGAAGGGAAAGACAGAAATGGGTAGATGTCCAGCAAAGACCAAAACTCTGGGATATGCGGACAGTAGGTGTTGGTGGGAGAATGGAAGAAAGGACGGGTGAAGCCAGCTTCGACGGTAACAGTTGGTCGGAAAAATATTCTGTCGACGAGACCAGAAGGAAAGTCTCCTGGCAGGAAATCATGGTACGAAAATCCATCGACGTCGGCTTTGAGTCTAATCTGATTTTCTTTTTTTTTTGTATCTGAACAGCCGATCGCTGTTTATCCGCCTGATTGTAGAGAAAAAGGCAACGGCAGGCAGAGTGCTGATGAAGTGTACGTTCAGGAGAATCCTGCCCTGATGGTCCGTTTGGCAACATATGGTCGCCATCTTGTTAAAACGATGAAACACATCTTGCAAGGTCGTCTGACCGCTGAGGGCAGTATCACGGAGCAGACAATGACAAGGGAAGCTGAGGCACGGGGAGAAGAAACGTGCCCGAAACGTATGATCAAGACAGAGGACTATCGCTATGAAGACCTTCATGTGGCTGTAGCTATAGCCATGCCAAAGCCAAAGAGATCGGCTCCGGAGTGGGAGGTAATCGAATACTCGGTTGGCATTTGCCGGATATCATGCCATGAAACGGAAGGTCTAAGCTATACCCACGATCCTGTAACACGATATTAATAACAAAAACTTCTGACGAGACTTATTCTTATATGCACACCTGACGCCCTAGCATTTCAATCTATCATCGGAATGGGGATGGCACAATTCCAGTCGGAGATGACAGCGCCAATGTATCTTCTTCAATCCTCATCGACAATATGCACGTACTGTCCATCTCTGGATCATCCGTGAATGATGAAGATAGCCCACCGAACCAAAAATGTTTCATCAAGCCATCCCCTCTTTGGATTCCTGCTTCCCAAGTCGCTCGTGCATCGGCTGTAGCTCTCACGCGAGCATAATACGAATCGAGTATCCGACGTTGAGTTTTCGCCGATAACGCGCTGAATTCTTCGTGTGGATATGGTTGCTGGAAGGCATCGTAGATTGCTTTGAGCACATCCCGGACAGTTACGCCTCTCGGGTTGTGAGCTTCGATCCGCCAACTATCGGAATCGGGGAAAATTCCGCAGAGGATGCGCAGAGTGGTGACTAGGGGATTTGTCGCTGCAAAAGCTAATTCGTGTGGGTATAGCTTCCGACCTGGTATTCCATCAGAGTTGATTGCCATTGTCGGAGGGTCGCGAACGTTCCATGATAGCAATGAAGGATTTTTGTCGCCTTCCACCATCGTAAAAGGCTGGTGTGCGACAAGCCGATGGATTTGCATCGGTCTAGACATAAGCGTGAAGGACTTGGAGTGGGACAGAGAGATGCGGGATCTCGACAAAGGTCGTATTTAAAGACCCATAAGGGAACGGGGGGGGGGGGAGAGAAACGCCCTCTCGGGCCTCTACAGCACTTTATCTATCAATCATACTCAGTAGATGATCCCTGCAGACACGGAGGCGGGAATGGGATGCATCGCCTCCGACTTGAATGTGAGAGCGCGTCAAAATGACGATGGCACAATAGAATTCCATGCAAGCATTGCTTCCCCTCGGGAGACTAGTACATCGGTTTTGATAGAATCAGTAAAAATGATGAATGCTGATCACAAAATGAGCGGGGGGTAGTACTCGTAGTGCAGGAACACATTCGGATTCAGGAAAAAAATTATGATTTCTACGGACTGAGCGTGAGTCAAAGCTATCAACATTCCCAAATAGGAACACTTAGGCTGTTCACTCACTCACCTGATAGCGCGCTCGTTATGAAACGTGTTCAGTTTGCCTGCCACCTCTGGTCAACAACCCCAAATGTGTTTTATTGCGACGACGGCTCGACTGACGGAGCACAGCCAGTCTCTGTACGTACTCACATTTCTCTTCAGAAGCAAGAGTTGATTCAAAGGCTTGATGAGAGTTGCCTTTCGCGGGTGCTTGAAGCCTTGACGTCGGACCATTGTCAATGGCATATACATACTATTGAGTCGTTTATCATGATGTTTTCAATCTCAAGTCGAATTTGAAGAGAAAATCTTCAACTGAACGGCAGAAACCTAGAGCATGAACATGCTGCCATCGGAATTGACTGTAGATAAAGTAGCAATACTCTGTCATCACCTGTATCAAGAGCCTTGATCCTGATTCTGGCGCGAAAATGAAACAGTTTTATGAGTGTCAGAGGCAGAGCCTCAGAGGACGTAAGATTTATTGCGAAACAAGCACAAGTCTCCTCGACATCTACATGGCATACAACACAAGTACCAAAAGTAGGCATATCATTAATCTGAAACGTTCATTTGCGTTTTTCAGCTCCTCTTTGATGGGTCCATCTCCGAAGCGTCCCGTGAACCAGTCAAACCTCTGACCAAGATACCCAAACTCTTTCCTTCCAATCACACCACGAAGTCTACCCATCTCGCTGACCATTCGAATAATCGCACTCTGAAGAACGGCCACAACCCAAAAAGTTCCGCCAATACTGGTCCTGACGCGGCGGCAATGGATAACGTCTCGATAAAGGTGACGATAACAATCGTGCATGATATTGGCAAGACATGGTACAGATGATACCCTGGAAGGCAAATGACGGAAAGCGTCCAAGTCGAAGGACTATTGAGACCAAACCGACGAGGATCCACAACGATAATGGCTCAGCACTGTTTGGGACCCAAATATAATAGCAGTTCTGCGGGTAAAGCTTCACCAGCCCTCCGTCTCCCACCGACCACATGTAAAACCGCCAGTAGGATCTGGCACCGTTCTTCCACCAAGGATGTGTTACAATGACATCCGGAGCCGCAACCCTTCTCTGCCGTGTTCAATCGAGTATGATCGCTTCCTTCGGCAAAAATCAATGTCTTCCCCCCCTCCAGTCTTCGGGAACATCAGATCGAATTCGACACCATCACGAACATTTCGCCGGGCGACGAGGTTCGCAGTGACTCCCCAAGGAATATCAGTTGCTAACGCGGGTTTAGATAGGTTCTGCTGGCCTGCTGCATCGAAGAAACACGTATTGAGCCATTGAACATGCTCACGAAGAGCTTTTCGGCGACTGTAAACTTGTGGAAGAATGTTGGTAACGAGAAGAAAGACAAGGATATCGAAGCGTAAACAATAGCCTGCGTGAAGCTGCTGTTGAATGTATTTTCTTTTCAACACCGCATTGAAAGACTCTGCTTGATTAGTTGTCGGTATCACATCTGCGACAGATACCTTCATTTGAGCAGCTGCTGCTATACAACCCCACTCAGACCAGCTCCGCCATAATTCCAGTCTCATCCAGTACTCATCCATATACTTGAGGTGCAGAAGACCCGCTTCCGCTGCATGTTTACCGTCAGCATAAGTAGCACATATTGATTTAAAAATGACTGTTTGCAACTGGAATGGTCGACACTTGCAATGAGTCCATCATATAGAATTTAAAAAAAACAAATTGGGTTTCAAAGAGAGTGCATATAATGTGTTTTGTACCTGATTCTTCCAGTATTCTCATTGGACCGGAAACGTTTCTTCCGATTGTTTGTCCAGCGCTGTCGTAGATGGAACTTGCAAATGAGGAGTATAATGCGGGGGAAAATGGCCAGAAGGGCGCCTCGCTCCTTTGTGTCCGTGTCAGTAATGTAGGAGAAGGGCTCAAAGTCTCCGAACTTTTGAGTCAGGTGTGCTTTCCATCTGCTCATAAGTCGAGTGAGAACTTCCGGATCATAGGAGGCATGAGTGGCTTTTGCTTCGGCTGCAGCGGAGAAGAGAAAAAACGCGATTGGGAGGCCCTTACGATCTTCGTCGACGGCCATAGCAATGAAGAGGAGCAGTCGAGAGCTACAAATACCGAATGTACTATCGAGAATCATCTGAGAGTGGTGGGCGTATTTATGTGCCGCCTGGTCCATCTCCGGCGTAGCAACACAAATCTCAAACCTTTCCCCAGCTTCCACACGAGCCGGATAATAAAAGACGGCCTGAAATACCTCAGGGTTATACCTAGAGCTTTCTGGGTTCAACCAGTCGTCAATGTTGTATTGAGGAAGCTCCCGGGAATCTATGTCTATACTCTTGGCTGCTTTGCGGTAGAGGGAGGCATGGTCCGTGGGGAGAAAGGCATACCGAACGTTGGCTTTGGTGGGATTGTACATATGAATACCGTCATATAGATTTCCGGCTATCATTTCTGAATCGCAGTTATACTGGGATATTTGAGCACACGGACAAGGCTCAGGCAAAAATGTACTCGCCTGGCTCCATTATGAAGTTGATCCAATGCGACCCAATATTCGTGAAGTGGTACAGGAGGATGTCGTTCAAGCCGCGCTTTAATACAGCCTTCATTGTGAGTAATGATGCCTGCAATCCAATTGACGCTACTGCCGTCTATTGTTTCAATAATCTCGACGTGAGCGGGGCATCCAGTGAAGGCATAAGGAGCATGTCTCCCCCAGTTTTCCAAAGTACGCTTGACTCCCTTGCGTTCGTCTACCTTTTGACGTGCGCTAGAGTTGTAACCGCAGCAACTACACTCAAATCAGTGCCGAATTTTAACATCGCAGAAAAGGTAACCTTCCACCGATGTCGAAGATCGTCACGGGACTGGATGTCTAGTCCTAGCTTTGAGAGCATTTTGAAAGCTTCTTGCTGATTACCTGGAGAATAGTCTTGCTCAAATTGAGATGAGGATGAGTATATCTTGTCGACGAGGCTGCATTGGTCTGGGGTAAGATGAAGCGGATTTTTTTGCAAACTATAGAGCTCTATTACTGACATTCAACCCATGTTTGATTTTTGTACATACCTCCTTTTTGTGGAACTGGTACGAGCGGAAGTAGGCCCTGCTCAAGGCCTACCCAAGTAGAGCTAGGCTGTGGCACCGGAATCAACTAAGGTCTCCGCCATTGAATTAGAACAACGCGAGAGAACTGACGAAGTCGAGACGGAAGAAGAGTACCACGAGCGCCTCCAGTCAAGAACGACCTGTTGCGCGGGAGAAGGACCAAGGGAGAAGTCGTGGGCATTAGGCTCTTCGATGATATCCCCGTCATCGGAGTCGTCGAAGCTCCAATCGTCGGTGAGGGACTCGTAACACTGCAGCGTGAACAGGTCTCCCTCACAAGGAAGATTCAACTCATCCAACAGATCGGGGCTCAAGCTGTTGTTGGGAGCACCATCTCGATTCTCCGCGCCCTTCTCTTTCAGCCCACCCGCCTGCTTCCCTCCTGTGGCTTTCTCATTCCATTGACCAAGTTTTAGACCTGTCAGTCCATATCGGCGAAACGTCTCATTGTTGGTCTCGCGATCTCGATCTTGGTCCGTTTTGGCATCATCCCCATCGTCACCATCGAGCGCTCTGCCACCAAAGACATCAACAGACGCGGGCGCCTTATAGAAAGACAATATATCATCGAGGAGTGATAGCGCTTGTCGGAACTCTGCGAGGATAGCACGACCGTTGGGAATAGAAGGGTCGGATAATTTCAGAGCCTCCGCAAGGGTGACATTTTTGACGGATTTGTGTGCAGGAACTTGGTAACCGTCGGCCCAGTTGCGAAGAATCCTAAGGGTGTTGAGGAAAGCGGCGAATGGAGAGAAATGCGAGTAAAAATCGCAAGATTTATCTTTTATGAGGTCTTCGCGAACCTCAGGAACGAAAGAGTGGGGGTGAATGAGGACATGATATCGATGAATACGGCCGTCTCGCTAAGGGCCAATCAGAGTAATGAGCAAAAAGACCAACAGCACTCACAAAGCTGGGAAGTTTCAGAGCGTCAACTCCTAAGCGTTTCTGCTCCCAAAGGGATTGTAAACCCTTCATCTCATCCTGCTGATCGTTACTCAAATCTTCACTAACATCGTCTAGCGTTAATCGATTCAGGACCATTCTGAAGAAAGTGTTGACCCCGACCAAGTCGTCGTAGGATGGAACAGCGGCAAATACGTCATCGTCAATGAAGTGATGAATATTAGCCTTTACTACAATCAGGTGTCAGTCGTACTCAGAGAAACCGTGAAAGAGAAGACAAAACCCACGGGGTAGCAAAAACAGGCGACTATGGATGTTGAGAGTTCCCTGCTCCATCCCAAGAATAAATTCATAAATTGATAGCTGATAATCAGAGTCAATACCGAGGATATGCACAAGGCCGCAAAAGTGCTTACAAGTCTGGTATTAGTCCTTTCAGATTTAGGAAGCAGTATATGGGCGAACTGGACTCGGAGATGGGAGCACGGGCGCATGTGAGAGATATGACATGCAAACATGCCATTAATCAACAGCCAGCCCGTGAGCCAAGCTCTCCGAGAGTCCGATTTATCCTGGGGATTTGCGCGTGAACGCGGGGTATCCTTAGCAGAGATTTGTCGCTTAGACGAAATGTCTTTTCTTGTAGCATACGAGAGAAGAGAGGAGGTTGATTTATTGGGTTTGAGAGGGATGTCCAGTTCATCCCCAGAGGCTGACTTTGCCGCTGTGTATGCAGCATAACGAGGTAGAGAAGAGATTCGCTGAACTCTGGGATCGTTGAATGCGACGTGAAATCCTTTGCGATAGCGGTCCAAAAGTTGTTGCTTGGAGAGTATGGGTGGATAGTATTCGATATCTAGATCTTTGAGCCTCGCGACTATCCCGTCTCCGTCTACGTCTCCGTCTACGTCTGAGCCCGCGACTGCGTCGTCCGACATAGGTGGCAGTGAAGAAGGAACTGGCACATGATCCGCCGTGCTCCGGTATTGCCGTCCGAAACTTAGTTGAGTGGGCGGCACCGTCTAACTTCTGTTGGCTCCTGTCGGTATCCTACAAACCCAACTTGCTAATGGATTGATGTCCACACTTCCTCCACTGCAGCATGCTACTTACCTTTACATACTCCCTGGAAAGAGTCCATTCAACCGTTGTAGCTGTACGAATTGTATTACCATATTCTTGCAATGTAGAGTACATATATAGAAAAAGATTATTTGTGAATTGAGCTCCTCGAGCCTTCAAATCCATGTCACAGCAAGCGGGTTTTCCTAGATATCTCTAACCCTACTCTGTGATTACAATCACAATCACAAAGAACGCCGATAAGCATCCCCAATCCGTTCCTGCTGCACCTGATACCCCGGATCGAAGCTCACTATCTCGCATCCGACTAAAGCCACACCTCAGGATCAGAACGCAGCATCCGGAGTGACAGCGGACGGCTTCGGGATGTATCCAGGACTAAGGTTGTCATTTTACCAACGACCACTCCATTATGGTTGAAAGCGAGGTACGCTTTCCTTTCTCTTCTCTCGGCTTTTCTTTAACGTATATAGAGCCCGGAGATCCTGAAAATTCACTCACCAACAAACAATCACTCATTCGAACTTGATCCAGCACCAACAGGGACTCCAATCACTAGCGTATGCTCTTTACCAGCCAAGTTTCCGACCAAGTCAGATGCTTCGCTTTCGTTGTCAGACGCTTCACTTTCGCTGTCAGTGATATGCCTTTTCCGGACCGCCTTTGGATGCATCCCAACAACGCGGATAACCTCCTCGGGCTGTTCATTGTCGGGGGGAAAGGATACAACAGGTAGCTCTGGCTGAGGCGGAAACTCCATATCTTTGTATCATAGTTGAACGGTACCTCGTCAGGATTGAAGGAGGCAAATGTAAGAGCCAGGCCCGAGCATGATGATAGGTGAGACGGCATCGTCAGTATACAGAAACGACCGGCGCTGCTCGCCGCTTCCCCATATTTCGAAAAATTCGCAGGCTTGACCGCGTCGGTAGCTAAGCGTCGGGAAATAGTTTTACGCAACAATGCAGCGGTCTCGACCGTTACAGAACGCACCACTCTGACTGTAGATATTATGAAACCGTGCTATGCGAACGCCGAGCTTCTACTGCAGAATCAAGTTCTCGGAGTTCAGCTTTTCGAGCCCATACAGACCTTGTGGGCCGACGGGGTAAATATCGCGTTCCGCAAGGGACACATCTACATTGGCATCTCTCTGGAAAGAGCCTGGGTAAAACGCACGCAGAGGACGCGTAAAAAAACTTTGTTGACTCTGGCCTTGACACATGCCCGGAGCAGATTGAGGGTCATCGCGTGCGTGAATAGTCCTCATCCCTCCCATATTGGCGGCAAAATGGAGAACCGTCTGCGCTCCGTCAACAGCACGGCAGTGGATACTCTTGTCGCATAGATTGCCAGAGATGAAGTCATAGCAGGAGGATTCGGGTTGGACGGTAGGGGGCGCAATATCCACAACGCGAATGCGACCCGCATGTATCTCGAGTAAACGACGGACTACCCAGGATCCCTAGATAGACCGACAAATGAGCAAGATAGACATAAAGTTTCGACTTGTTCGACCACTCACGATGAAACCTGAGCCTCCAGTCACAACGATGAGCGGAGCAGAAGGGTGAGGGCGAGAGGAAGACATGGAAGATGCGATACAGCTCTCATGGGAATTGGGCAGACTTTTTATATGCGAGTCGTGACAGTCGAGGCCAAATATTTCGAGCGACTGAATTCGGCTGCTCCAGCATTCGCGCTAGATAACGCTCTCGTCGAATACGCAGCAGGGATAACGCATCCAAAAGAAGGGTAACCGGTATTCATCTTTCCAACTAGATTGCTACTGGAGCCTGTAGAAGCGTAGACAGACGCCGCAACTTAAGTTTAACGCCATGTACAAGGATCGAAATTCGAGAGAGAGCACCAGGATTCCCATTCTTGAAAGGCGCCATGGCGAAATTGATAATCGACATCGAAAAGTATCTGATTCAAGTATGGATAGAAAATTTTATGTATATGTAGATTCATTCAACGACATTTAATACAATTATGTGACTCCGTCTATAGGATGGCAAAATTAGCAAAAACACGTCGAGCAATCGCGGATACCTGATATTCTCCTCTTTCAGCGATACGAGTGGACCCTTTTCTGTGGTAATCCTTGGCAGTAACCACATACTCGAGACCGGAAATCTTGAGACTACGACAAAGGTTATGTACCGCGTTCTGTTGACCGCCTGCGATGACGTTTCGAGGGTTTGGAAGAGGAGGTTCGATTGAGGATGGAGAGGTGGTTGTAACAGATGGTGACGACGCCACAGTAGTAGAACAACGCGAGAGAACTGACGAAGTCGAGACGGGAGAAGAGTACCACGAGCGCCTCCAGTCAAGAACGACCTGTTGCGCGGGAGAAGGACCAAGGGAGAAGTCGTGGGCATTAGGCTCTTCGATGATATCCCCGTCATCGGAGTCATCGAAGCTCCAATCGTCGGTGAGTGACTCGTAACACTGCAGCGTGAACAGGTCTCCCTCACAAGGAAGATTCAACTCATCCAACGGATCGCGGCTCGAGCTGTTGTTGGGAGCACCATCTCGATTCTCCGCGCCCTTCTCTTTCAGCCCACACGCCTGCTTCCCTCCTGTGGCTTTCTCATTCCATTGGCCAAGTTTTAGACCTGTCAGTCCGTATCGGCGAAACGTCTCATTGTTGGTCTCGCCATCTCGATCTTGGTCCGCTTTGGCATCATCCCCATCGTCACCATCCAGCGCTCTGCCACCAAAGACATCAACAGATGCGGGCGCCTCATAATAAGACAATATTAAATCGAGGAGTAATAGCGCTTGTTTGAACTGGTAGAGGATAGCACGACCGTTGGGAAGAGAAGGGTCGGATAATTTCAGAGCCTCCGCAAGGGTGACATTTTTGACGGATTTGTGTGCAGGAACTTGGTTACCGTCGGCCCAGTTGCGAAGAATCCTAAGGGTGTTGAGGAAAGCGGCGAATGGAGAGAGATGCGAGTAAAAATCGCAAGATTTATCTTTTATGAGGTCTTCACGAACCTCAGGAACGAAAGAGTGGGGGTGAATGAGGACATGATATCGATGAATACGGCCGTCTCGCTAAGGGCCAATCAGAGTGATGAGCAAAAAGACCAACAGCACTCACAAAGCTGGGAAGTTTCAGAGCGTCAACTCCTAAGCGTTTCTGCTCCCAAAGGGATTGTAAACCCTTCATCTCATCCTGCTGATCTTTACTCAAATCTTCACTAACATCGTCTAGCGATAATCGATTCAGGACCAGTTTGAAGAATTGGTTGACACCGAGCAAGTCGTCGTAGGATGGAACAGCGGCAAATACGTCATCGTCAATGAAGTGATGAATATTAGCCTTTACTACAATCAGGTGTCAGTCGTACTCAGAGAAACCGTGAAAGAGAAGACAAAACCCACGGGGTAGCAAAAACAAGCGACTATGGATGTTGAGAGTTCCCTGCTCCATCCCAAGAATAAATTCATAAATTGATAGCTGATAATCAGATTCAATACCGAGGACATGCACAAGGCCGCAAAAGTGCTTACAAGTCTGGTGTTATTCCTTTCAGATTTAGGAAGCAGTATATGGGCCAACTGGACTCGGAGATGGCAGCACGGGGGCATGTGAGAGATATGACATGCAAACATGCCATTGATCAACAGCCAGCCCGTGAGCCAGGCTCTCCGAGAGTCCGATTTATCCTGGGGATTTGCGCGTGAACGTGGGGTATCCTTGGCAGAGATTTGTCGCTTAGACGAAATGTCTTTTCTTGTAGCATACGAGAGAAGAGAGGAGGTCGATTTATTGAGTTTGAGAGGGTTGTCCAGTTCATCACCAGAGGCTGACTTTGCTGTTGTGTATGCAGCATAACGAGGCAGAGAAGAGATTCGCTGAACTCTGGGATCGTTGAATGCGACGTGAAATCCTTTGCGATAGCGGTCCAAAAGTTGTTGCTTGGAGAGTATGGGTGGATAGTATTCGATATCTAGATCTTTGAGCCTCGCGACTATCCCGTCTCCGTCTACGTCTGAGCCCGCGACTGCGTCCGACATATGGTGGCAGCGAAGAAGGAACTGGCACATGATCTGCCGTGCCCCGGCATTGCCGTCCGAAACTTAGTTGAGTGGGCGGCACAGTCCAACTTCTGTTGGCTCCTGTCGGTATCCTACAAACCCAACTTGCTAATGGATTGATGTCCACACTTCCTCCACTGCAGCATGCTACTTACCTTTACATACTCCCTGGAAAGAGTCCATTCAACCGTTGTAGCTGTACGAATTGTATTACCATATTCTTGCAATGTACTCTACATATATACAAAATATCCATTGATTATTTGTGAACTGAGCTCGTCGGGCCTTCAAATCCATGTCACAGCAAGCGGGTTTTCCTAGATATCTCTAACCCTACTCTGTGATTACAATCACAATCAGAAAGAACGCCGATAAGCATCCCCAATCCGTTCCTGCTGCACCTGATACCCCGGATCGAAACTCACTATCTCGCATCTGAATAAAGCCACACCTCAGAGTCAGAACGCAGCATCCAGAGTGACAGCGGACGGCTTCGGGATGTATCAAGGACTAAGGTTGTCAATTTACCAACGACCACACCATTATGGGTGAAAGCGAGGTACGCTTTCCTTTCTCTTCCCTCGGCTTTTCTTTAACGTATATACAGCCCGGAGATCCTGAAAATTCACTCAAAAAACGTCGGGACCTGATCCAAAATATAAACAATGATAGATACATAATCGAGTCTAAGCGGAACCAACAAACAATCAATCATTCGAACCAACAGGGACTCCAATCACTAGCCTATGCTCTTTACCAGCCAAGTTTCCGACCAAGTCAGATGCTTCGCTTTCGCTGTCAGTGATGTGCCTTTTCCGGACCGCCTTTGGAGGCTTTTTCTTCCCAACAACGCGGATAACCTCCTCGGGCTGTTCATTGTCGGGGGAAAGGGTACAACAGGTAGCTCTGGCTGAGGCGGAAACTCCATATCTTTGTATCACAGTTGAACGGTACCTCATCGGGATTGAAGGACATGATGATAGGTGAGACGGCATCGTCAGTATACAGAAACGACCGGCGCTGCTCGCCGCTTCCTCATATTTGAAAAATTCGCAGGCTTGACCGCCTCGGTAGCTAAGCGTCGGGAAATAGCTTTACGCAATAATGCAGCGGTCTCGACCGTTACAGAACGTACCACTCTGACCGTAGATGTTATGAAACCGTGCTATGCGAACGCCGAGCTTCTACTGCAGAATCAAGTTCTCGGAGTTCAGCTTTTCGAGCCCATACAGACCTTGTGGGCCGACGGGGTAAATATCGCGTTCCGCAAGGGACACATCTACATTGGCATCTCTCTGGAAAGAGCCTGGGTAAAACGCACGCAGAGGACGCGTAAAACTTTGTTGACTCCGGCCTTGACACATGCCCGGAGCAGATTGAGGGTCATCGCATGCGTGAATAGTCCTCATCCCTCCCATATTGGCGGCAAAATGGAGAACCGTCTGCGCTCCGTCAACAGCACGGCAGCGGATACTCTTGTCGCATAGATTGCCAGAGATGAATTCATAGCAGGAGGATTCGGGTTGGACGGTAGGGGGCGCAATATCCACAACGCGAATGCGACCCGCATTTATCTCGAGTAAACGACGGACTACCCAGGATCCCTAGATAGACCGACAAATGAGCAAGATAGACATAAAGTTTCGACTTGTTCGACCACTCACGATGAAACCTGAGCCTCCAGTCACAACGATGAGCGGAGCAGAAGGGTGAGGGTGAGAGGAAGACATGGAAGATGCGATACAGCTCTCATGGGAATTGGGCAGACTTTTATATGCGAGTCGTAACAGTCGAGGCCAAATATTTCGAGCGCCTGAATTCGACTGCTCCAGCATTCGCGCTAGATAGCGCTCTCGTCGAATACGCAGCAGGGATAACGCATCCAAAAGAAGGGTAACCGGTATTCATCTTTCCAACTGGATTGCTACCGGAGCCTGTAGAAGCGTAGACAGACCCTCGAAGCTTCCGCAGCTTAAGTTCAACGCCATGTACAAGGATCGAAATTCGAGAGAGAGCACCAGGATTCCCATTCTTGAAAGGCGCGATGGCGAAATTGATAATCGACATCGAAAAGTATCTGATTCAAGTATGGATAGAAAATTTTATGTATATGTAGATTCATTCAACGACATTTTATACAATTATGTGACTCCGTCTATAGGATGGCAAAATTAGCAAAAACACGTCGAGCAATCGCGGATACCTGATATTCTCCTCTTTCAGCGATACGAGTGGACCCTTTTCTGTGGTAATCCTTGGCAGTAACCACATACTCGAGACCGGAAATCTTGAGACTACGACAAAGGTTATGTACCGCGTTCTGTTGACCGCCTGCGATGACGTTTCGAGGGTTTGGAAGAGGAGGTTCGATTGAGGATGGAGAGGTGGTTGTAACAGATGGTGACGACGCCACAGTAGTAGAACAACGCGAGAGAACTGAGGAAGTCGAGACGGGAGAAGAGTACCACGAGCGCCTCCAGTCAAGAACGACCTGTTGCGCGGGAGAAGGACCAAGGGAGAAGTCGTGGGCATTAGGCTCTTCGATGATATCCCCGTCATCGGAGTCATCGAAGCTCCAATCGTCGGTGAGTGACTCGTAACACTGCAGCGTGAACAGGTCTCCCTCACAAGGAAGATTCAACTCATCCAACGGATCGCGGCTCGAGCTGTTGTTGGGAGCACCATCTCGATTCTCCGCGCCCTTCTCTTTCAGCCCACCCGCCTGCTTCCCTCCTGTGGCTTTCTCATTCCATTGACCAAGTTTTAGACCTGTCAGTCCATATCGGCGAAACGTCTCATTGTTGGTCTCGCGATCTCGATCTTGGTCCGTTTTGGCATCATCCCCATCGTCACCATCGAGCGCTCTGCCACCAAAGACATCAACAGACGCGGGCGCCTCATAATAAGACAATATTGAATCGAGGAGGGATAGCGCTGAGTTGAACTGGTCGAGGATAGCACGACCGTTGGGAATAGAAGGGTCGGATAATTTCAGAGCCTCCGCAAGGGTGACATTTTTGACGGATTTGTGTGCAGGAACTTGGTTACCGTCGGCCCAGTTGCGAAGAATCCTAAGGGTGTTGAGGAAAGCGGCGAATGGAGAGAGATGCGAGTAAAAATCGCAAGATTTGTCTTTTATGAGGTCTTCACGAACCTCAGGAACGAAAGAGTGGGGGTGAATGAGGACATGATATCGATGAATACGGCCGTCTTGCTAAGGGCCAATCAGAGTGATGAGCAAAAAGACCAACAGCACTCACAAAGCTGGGAAGATTCAGAGCGTCAACTCCTAAGCGTTTCTGCTCCCAAAGGGATTGTAAACCCTTCATCTCATCCTGCTGCTCGTTACTCAAATCTTCACTAACATCGTCTAGCGATACTCGATTCAGGACCATTCGGAAGAAATGGTTGATCCCGACCAAGTCCTCGTAGGATGGAACAGCGGCAAATACGTCATCGTCAATGAAGTGATGAATATTAGCCTTTACTACAATCAGGTGTCAGTCGTACTCAGAGAAACCGTGAAAGAGAAGACAAAACCCACGGGGTAGCAAAAACAAGCGACTATGGATGTTGAGAGTTCCCTGCTCCATCCCAAGAATAAATTCATAAATTGATAGCTGATAATCAGAGTCAATACCGAGGACATGCACAAGGCCGCAAAAGTGCTTACAAGTCTGGTATTAGTCCTTTCAGATTTAGGAAGCAGTATATGGGCGAACTGGACTAGGAGATGACAGCACGGGGGCATGTGAGAGATATGACATGCAAACATGCCATTGATCAACAGCCAGCCCGTGAGCCAGGCTCTCCGAGAGTCCGATTTATCCTGGGGATTTGCGCGTGAACGTGGGGTATCCTTGGCAGAGATTTGTCGCTTAGACGAAATGTCTTTTCTTGTAGCATACGAGAGAAGAGAGGAGGTCGATTTATTGAGTTTGAGAGGGATGTCCAGTTCATCACCAGAGGCTGACTTTGCCGTTGTGTATGCAGCATAACGAGGCAGAGCAGAGATTCGCTGAACTCTGGGATCATTGAATGCGACATGGAATCCTTCGCGATAGCGGTCCAAAAGTTGTTGCTTGGAGAGTATGGGTGGATAGTATTCGATATCTAGATCTTCGAGCCTCGCGATTATCCCGTCTCCGTCTACGTCTGAGCTCGCGACTGCGTCGTCCGACATAGGTGGCAGTGAAGAAGGAACTGGCACATGATCCGCCGTGCTCCGGTAGATCCGCCGTGCTCCGGTAGATCCGCCGTGCTCCGGTATTGCCGTCCGAAACTTAGTTGAGTGGGCGGCACAGTCCAACTTCTGCTGGCTCCTGTCGGTATCCTACTACAAACCCAACTTGCTAATGGATTGATGTCCACACTTCATCCACTGCAGCATGCTAGTTACCTTTATATACTCCCTGGAAAGAGTCCATTCAACCGTTGTAGCTGTACAAATTGTATTACCATATTCTTGCAATGTACTACATATATATTTCCCACATTCAAGAGCTGCATCGCTCGCTCAGTGCAAAAGACCCAGTCACTGTACTTTTACCTTCCAATAACCTTTGATCTATCTAGGCCTCACGACAGTGGCGTAAAAAAATGCCCAATATTCTCCAACGATCAGACCAGTCACCATGACGAGGACGGATATCTGCAGAAAAAGTTGGTTCTGGCAAGTCAACCATCAAGCGAGCGAATTCCTTCGCTCATATTTTTTCCATTTCCTGTATAGTTTCTTCGCGTCGATCTCGTTTCAGTTTCCATGATATTTTTTTCGCTGCTTCCCACCACTCGGCTTGGAATGGATGGCCAGGTGCACCCAGATAACCCCACGGTTTTGCGATAACCGGTTGGACATAGGTACTCAGTACTTCTTCGACCGCAGGGTTTACTGGACCGGTGAAGTGGACAATGGCAGGATTTGCGCTGTCCATAGTAGGATCCAATAGTCGAAGCATGTCTCTGTCCAGAGAAGGATATCTAGCGTACGTTCCCATTCCCTGCGCATTCCACTTCGAGCTCAAACGTGTCCATTGATTCGCGTAGAATACGTTCAACGCATCTTGGTTACGGAACTTGGACCCTTTCATCTTTCTACCCAGCTGCTTAAGCTCCTCGTTCTGAGCCCGCATCTTCGCGAGATCGATCAACAGTACGCCAGCATTGAAATAAGGCTTTCCATTCATTATTGGATGATCAACGTCGGGAGCTGCAGCAATACTTTCTCCCTGTAAATCGGTATTCCAGAGAACGTCAATGTTGGACCTAACGAGCACGTCTGCATCGAGGTACAGACCCGTTCGATAGGGAGAACATCCGCTAAGTCGAGTTTTGCCTAGAGCAGTCCCAACTCCTTCCCAATACTGTCTTCTGGAAGTGGAAGAAACACCACGGTCACGTCCTCCGTCCGAGATGGATGGATCGAATCGCGCACTCCCTGCCTGTCTTGTTCTGACATCCCGCAGTCGACGATATAAAAAGTGATTCGTCCTAGGGTGCTCTCGACGACACTGAGGACGACAACCGCCGCGCTTACCGCATAGGCGCCATCAGCGACTAGAGCGACGTGGATACTGTATCCGAATGCCTTTTCCACCACTCTCCCATATCCCCTTCTGCCTTATCTACAAGGAAGCCGATTCTCATCTTGGTCGTCTTGCATGTCGTCTTATACAAGACGACCTGGTAATGAGCTGGCTCGGAGAGCCTCGTATACTCTCCTCGATGGAGCTCCAGAAAGGCATCTACGCTCCTCTTGGGTGATGTCTGCTTTCCTCGGGTTCCTTATCCCAATGGTAGTCGTTGAATGACTATGGCGCCTTTACGAGCAAGGCGCCAAGCTAGTTCCCCATCTAGGAAGGTATATCATCGGCTTCATGAGAGCCGTCGATGTACACCCAGTCGAACCCGAATCGGGGAGCGACAGCTTCGTCATGTCCATCGTTGTGCTTGGGTGATTCCTCGTTTTCTTTGATGATCTCTTCCTCGAGCAGCTGCACGAGCACGGGTACGCTGAACTGCGACAGGACACGGAATGGGCTTCCTGTCAGTTACAGGTTCTGGTTGAGCTTTCGGTATCGTTCTTCTCCGGCTGTTGTACGGAACAAGTCAAAGCGGTCGATGCAGACAATCTCGGGACCTACGATACGTGCAGCGGGAAGGAAAGATGATTGACAACCTTAGTCCTTGATACATCCCGAAGCCGTCCGCTGTCACTCTGGATGCTGCGTTCTGACCCTGAGGTGTGACTTTATTCGGATGTGAGATGAGATACTGTTTCGATCCGGGGTATCAGGCGCAGCAGGAACGGATTGGGGATGCTTACCGGCGTTCTTTATGATTTGCGATTGTAATCACAGAGTAGGGTTAGAGATATCTAGGAAAACCCGCTTGCTGTGACATGGATTTGAAGGCCCGACGAGCTCAATTCACAAATAATCAATGGATATTTTTGTCTTTAATCAGCCGAGGGGGCCCCGGCACCGGCCGGAGAGAGCCGGTAAGTGATTTTGACATCTATCTATCCAGTTATCCTATCGTAAACGGGTTATGGAACGAAAGACAGATCTAGGTCATAGCTGAACGATGCGAGAGATCCGTCACTGGTCCTTCGAGTCTTCGAGTAGATTCCCAACAATAGAAAAGGGTGCATTGTCCGTTTTGTTTCAGTATCTTTCGTGCGCATACTTATCGGGAGGGTTTCGAAAGCGCGTTGATCTTGATCTGACATGTTACAACAGGACATTGAGGGAAATCAGGTATATCTACTACGCCTTTTCAAGAAACAGTAAGTATGCACTTCATCATCTCGAGCTGTCTCGAGTCGAGTCATTCCTTGTCACCATTGCTTTTTCTTAGACCCTGATGTACATTGAAATTGGGGTTAGAGCTTGAAGCATTGGCATTTCCATACCGAGATTCGTCTGGTGGATAGATAGATAATTACGCGGCTCCGCAAGAGCGGGGTATATGCGCCGTCACTGAGACGGTCAAATTTCATCGTACACTGGTAAAATACATGGGAGGGAACTATTAAGGTTATATCTGAGCTAATCAAGCTAGGGGCGCGTTTGGAGAGGCAGCGTTTGTCGTTGTACGCCAAAGATCGAGTACACACATTGACCAAAGATTGAAAACTGAAAGCAAAAAAACCAAAAAAAAACAACAATTGGAATAAGGATCACAAAACCCGAATCAAATAGCAGGAGAAGTAGGTGCAGCCGTGGCGACATTGGTTGCTGTCGCAGTGGTAGTAGCAGGAGGCGTAGCAGGTAAAGAAGGAGACGCTGCACAAGCAACGTGCAACCCATTCGTGAACGATCCAAGCCCAGTGGAATCAAGAGCATCCCTCGTCCCTGCCGGGACAGTCCCAACATACGCATTAAAGTTGTAGAGACCGCAGGGGCAGGTACTCTGAATGACTTTCAAGCTTGTCGCACTCATCACCTTTGCCCCATTTCGGGAGAGGGTAAACGTCTGTGCGCCAACCTGGAAAGGAACAGAAAACGCCGAAGCGCCGGCGGGGGCGTTGAACGTGTATTGTCTCGCCCCAGTGTTGACAGTGATAGTTCCCGCAGAGGTGAGCAAGGGAACGATGAATACATCGTCGAGCATACTATCGTATCCATTCGGTCGACCCTTAAAGTAATTACCACTAGCATTATTGGCTGCGACCATGGTAGTGTCTGTAGAATCGCAATCGAGGGCTTTCGGAGTGATACGGTACCAGTAGATGATCTGGTCAGATGTGATGAAAGCGTTTGGAGAAGATTGGCCGGCTTTGTACGCCGCAATGAAAGGTTTTGCCATTTCGAGCCAGCCATCGTGAGGCCTAGATGAATCGAAGGTTGTCGTCAGCCAGCATCAGAAAATGAGCGGGAACCCATACTAACATGTCATTGACCCATTTAGATCCACCGTCATCGGTGTGAGGAGAAGAAAGCGGACCGATGTAGTGACTTTCTCCGTAGTCATTCCAGGTTACGATTTCGACAAAAGTAGGTTGCAATGCTAGAATTTCCAGCCACCTTTTGTACCAAAGCAGGTCGCTAGGGAAAATCCAGTTCTTGCTGTAGGACACCTCTGGACCAAAGTGCGTAACTAAGGTGGGTCAATTAGAACGATCAACAGCACTGGGAGAAGCGTTTGACTCACAGAACCACGGAGACGCGGCTAGTGTTGAGTGTCAGATATGAAATATAAACAGTATTAACAAAAACAACTTGCGAGCAATATATCCTTGAGTCGAGGAAAGGGTTTTACGATAATTCTGGTCGCCATTCGTGACAGTAACAGTAACTCCACCCGAGGGCGCCTTGTTATTTCCATTATTCGGCCACCCTAACCAGTTCAGCGCACCATCAAGGGCAGACAAGCTTCCAATTCCTGGATGGAAATTAGGTGCAAAATATACCTGAGAGAACCCTTTGGCTGCAGCGGCCGCCTTTAAGGCAGGGATATTCAATCCATCGCCTGCAAATGACGATGCGAAGACTTTTCCATTGACATGCAACTGTGCGGGATATCCAGCATACTGTGCAATCTTGTTTCCAACACCAGCTGCATCTCCGGGGGACCACCAATTGAAGTCGAAAGAGATAAAAACGGACATGCCGTTGTTGGCAGCAGACTGGTAGGCGAAACCGAGCTGGGTATCAGTATAAGGGTCGGTACCGATGTTTAGTGCAAAAGCGTTAATTCCAAGGGATTTGGCGCGTTGCATGTCAGCATCGTAGTTAGCTGCACTGTTCCTATTTGACGTGATTCCGATCTGAGGAGAATTATCCATTAGCGTGATGCATTAAGAGACAGTAAGAGAATTGTACCATGAAGTGGCAGAACACAAGCTTTGAACTTGAAGTCTGGCGAGACTCAACCACTGTCGCGTTTGGTATAGGAGGTACCGGATAGACTTTTACGTCTGCTGTCGTCGGAAACCCATTCGTTGTGGAGATGAGACTGAAAGTGAGGAGCAGGGACAAGGAGAATAGTTTCATATTCGATCCCAGAAGGAGAAAGAGACAGAAGTTCCTGGAGAGAGTCATAAACAATGTACGGTAGCTTTTATAGCAAAAATTATGCTCAGAGAGGGGAGCAAGCAGCTCCACTGACTTTGGCTACGGTAAAACAGAGGCCGAAGGTATCCCGCGGCGTCATTTCGCGCAAATTTCTTGAATGAGAGCATGAGAACTATGCTCTTTTGGATTGTAGCCAGCTGAGCCAGAAATCTCGAAGTGGTTTAAATCTAATCAAAATTCAATTCGAACCGGGAAAAATGGAAGCTGCCACGAACTGTATAGCGGATTATCGCTTCATCCATGTGAAGGGAGAATGTGGGAAGGAGAGTCTCAAAAGTAGGGCCGAGATTGCGAGGCAGATTCACAATTCGGGGTGCATTGACTCTTCTTTTGAAATCTTGTCATGGCAATTGCATGGTTGTACTCGAGCAGAGGGTTGAACTGAGGACTCAGGAAAGTGAATCATGAGAACGTTGCCACGTTGAAAACCTGCGCGCAAACGAAAACACTTTGACAGAGGTGCGTCCAGAAAAATCCATATTGGAAATGATTAATGACCATCTACTCGTCCGAGTTCCGGGACATTAACCAAAAGAGGCTCTTTGAAAGTCACTGTCAGAGTAATCAATTTCATCGTCAGCATTCAACATTCAAGGGAATTAAAGGTCTCACTTGCGATAGAAAATGGACCATGCACATGGAATCGTGCGAGCTACGGGGCGAAAGTTCGCGAAGGACTACAGACATTTGATACTTTTGGACCGTCTTGTGATTCTGCGCGGTTGTTCTATAGCTCAGTGATGCCAGGTAGGCGAGATAAGGGCGGGTCTTCGCATTGATGAGGTCCAAATATTCATCATGATCCGTCTGCATAGGGTAAAGCCGTTCCTAGGCATTTCCCCGCACTGAATCACCCAAGATATCCAGAAAAGTTCTACTTAGGCTCCCAACGCAGGAGTAAAATATACGCGTCGAGTGAAAAAGGTGGTTGGCTTCCGGAAAAGAGAGACAGGCATAGCTGTGCGCGAGGATGACAGATGATATGCCGGTTTTTCGGCTCGGCAACTTTATCCGAAACCGTGTATTCAAGAAAGAAAACTGCGTAGGTCCAAATACAGTCGCCCGATACCTTCCCTCGAAAAACTATTAGCTCACATTTTCCAATCTCATACATATAGCACTTCCAAATCAAAATCCCTGAATCTCTACGCGAAGCCCAAGTAAACGAAGCTTCTCCAAGCTCTGATGACAACGTATACCTTGCGTCAGGGCATCCGGAGCCATCAGTAGCACCTCGAGAGGACTGATGTTAACATCCTCGTTCGAGGAGCCTGTAGCATGTGCAGCGGCAACCACTCGCGAGCTCACACATTCGTAAATTTGCTCCACAATGTCCCAGTTTGTCAAATCAGTGCCCAAATCCTGAGGAGGGGTTAAATGGAGCTCGAGACGACGGAGCTTCGGGCATAGAATGGAAGGCGTGGATGAAGAGGTAGTCGGGTCATCCGAACTTGAGGTCGGAGGAGGGGAGCCATTTGATACTGTCAGCTCGGAAAGGACGAGGTTTTCAATGGTAGCGGATATGTCTTTCGCTACAATCGTCTCGATAAGCCCTGTGTTTTTTAGGGTCGAAACAGAGAGCGGGGGTGTAATGAACTCCCAGTGCTTGAGATGGAAGTCGGAGCGCTCTTCGAACGACTGGATTGTCGAAACGTCTATTTCGTCGGCTCCCACGCGCAGCGATTCTAGCGAAACGCAACGAATATGATCAAGGAAGAGCGAGAGAGACGCCATTGAGCATCGCTCAATTTCGAGTTCCTTCAGATGAGACAGGAGGATAGTGAAGGTCCAGATAGTGGGAGGAGACGCAGGTTCTGGCTCAATTGACTGTATACGCAGCCTCCTAAGATTAGGGAATAGCTGGAGTATCTCCAATAGCTCCTCCCACGAAGCTTTGGAGCACGAGTAGGACTGAATCGATGACAGAGCTGTGGTAGTGTTTACTTTAGGACAGCCGATAGTCCTCCATGATCGTAAACTGGGAAATTTCTTCACAAGGCTGTCAATGTTATCAGTCGTCCAATCAGACTGATCGCCCCCGACGGTATACAAGTGCTGCAATGAAGGAAAGGTATTGATGGTAAAAAGTTCTGGATCTAACCTGTTGACCTGGCCCATATACAAAGATTGAAACCGCCGAGCATGCGAGAGCAGAATCGCTGAGATAGCAATAAAATCGTCAGGACCCAGGTAGTGGATGGAAGATGAGGGAGCTGGATTGAAATAAACAAGCAAGGGGGATGCTTTAGACCGACCAAGGTATGCAATAAGCGGAGGAAACCCCAAGTTCTGCGACGTTTGCACAGTTTCGTACCTTCGAGTCCCCCTAATCAATCTCACTGTACTGTTGAGTTTCATTGGCCACTCAGTAATCTTGACCCGCGTCCACAACACCGGAGTATTGATACTCGTCTCCCTCCAGCGTCGGCAAACATGCCCATACACCCATGGAGCTGAGGAAACATCCAGTGAATGCCATCGAGAGCAAAAGAGACTTTCCGGATCGTCGTAGATCCCTGACCCGTGTTTGAAAATCTCCACCAGCACGTCATCTGGCAGAGATCTCATAGGATGCAAAAGTTTCTTCTGCTCGGTGAACGCAGTCTCGAGCTCTCTCTTCGCCTTCTTCAGATCCCTGAGTAGCTCTTCGACAAGAGCAATGCGCGCGTCGAGAGCAGGTAGTTTTGATCGTCCATCTCCTACAAACTCGTTGAAAATGCGCTTCTCGTCATCACTGAGGCCGTCGTTGCTAGTACGAAGAGCTTGGAAACGTTCAGAGCCGATAGGAATACGAGGAATGTCCTCAGCCGAACGATATCCACATTGAACGCATTTGCGCTCGGTCATTTTCGGTTGGTGAGATGAAGACGGAGTGTTTTTTCTTGGTTCGAGTTTTCAGATCTGAATTGGATCAAAGAAAAGGTGAGTTTCACAAAACACAACCTGAAAACAGAAGATCAACGCGTACACTAATAAGTATGCCAGTGGTGGCGAGTTCAAGTTGGGTGGAAGAACGACTGGATTCGTCGACAGCTTTTGAAATTGGAGTTTTCACGAACTTTATGCCTCGTTTTTGCCTCGTGTCGTGCTGCGGACTAACGCTCAATACAACAGCTTGTCACTTAAAGTTTCTGCATCAAAGAAGCTTCTGGACCGCAGCACGTCGAGATGTTATGGCTTATATTCTAGGATATATTCCGCAGTGGCAAACACTTTTTATCCATACCGTGTGCTCCGAGTCTAATGATAAAATTTCTTCTTTACCACCAAGCCTAAAGAGCCTCTAGTCCGTTCTCGCGATCCAATGCTCTAATTCTTGTCTAGATGTCCACAACAAAAAAAAGTGATTTCAGCTACTGGCCTGAGTAAGAGAGAGGACGCGTACCTACCACGTACAAATGGGAATCATGAGACTCTGGAGCCAACTCACGTACCACCTGTACCAGATTGTACAGATATTTCTGGATAGCAGAGTAAGTTTATACAGGTTCTGTATATATTGCAACATCGTGTCAGAGGTCACCGTGTTAGGCCCCGAGGGACCCACAGATTCCCATATCTTGTACACGAGAGCGTCTAGTGGTTCAGGGTTGATCAGAAAAGTATGTTTTGCAGAGGGCCACATCTAGAAAAACACTTACTAAATGAAGGATTATCATTCCGGCCAACATAAGTGCAATGTAAGGGAAAGCTTTTATTGGCTCGTTCCCAAAGGAAAGCTGAAGATAAGTGCGTTGTTGGTTTCCGGAAAAGGGAGGTATGGCTGGGCGCGAAGATGACATAAGGTATGCCGGTTTTTCGGCTCGGCAACCTTGCCTTAGCCGAAACCCTACTCAAGAAATGAATATGTACTGTAAACCCAAATACAGCCGCAACCGGTACCCCGATATCTTCCCTTGAAGAACTATTGCCTCACATTTTCCAATCTCATACAGTAATTCCAAATCAGAATCCCTGAATCTCTACGCGAAGCCCAAGTAAACGAAGCTTCTCCAAGCTCTGATGACAACGTATACCTTGTGTCAGGGCATCCGGAGCCATCAGTAGCACCTCGAGAGGACTGATGTTAACATCCTCGTTCGAGGAGCCTGTAGCATGTGCAGCGGCAACCACTCGCGAGCTCACACATTCGTAAATTTGCTCCACAATGTCCCAGTTTGTCAAATCAGTGCCCAAATCCTGAGGAGGGGTTAAATGGAGCTCGAGACGACGGAGCTTCGGGCATAGAATGGAAGGCGTGGATGAAGAGGTAGTCGGGTCATCCGAACTTGAGGTCGGAGGAGGGGAGCCATTTGATACTGTCAGCTCGGAAAGGATGGGGTTTTGGATGTCAGTGGATATGTCATTCGCTACAATTGTCTCGATGAGCGCCGTATTTTTTAGGGTCGAAACAGAGAGCGGGGGTGTAATGAACTCCCAGTGCTTGAGATGGAAGTCGGAGCGCTCTTCGAACGACTGGATTGTCGAAACGTCTATTTCATCGGCTCCCATGTGCAGCGATTCTAGCGAAACGCAACGAATATGATTAAGGAAGAGCGAGAGAGACTCCATTGAGCATCGCTCAATTTCGAGTGCCTTCAGATGGGACAGGCGGGTAGCGAAGGTCCAAATAGTGGGAGGAAAGGCAGGTTCTGACCCAATTAACTGTATACGCAGCCTCCTAAGATTAGGGATCAGCTGGAGTATCTTCAATAGCTCCTCCCACGAAGCTTCGGAGCACGAATAGGACTGAATCGATGACAGAGCTGTGGTCGTGTTTACTATAGGATAGCCGATAGTCCTCCATGATCGTAAACGGGGAGCTTTCTGCATAAGACTCCCAATGTTATCAGTCGTCCATTCAGACTGGTAACCCCCGACGGTACACAGGTGCTGCAATGAAGGAAAGGTATCGATGGTAAAGAGCTCTGGGTCTAACATGTCAATCTTGCCCATGTACAAGGATTGTAAACGTCCAGTGTGTGAGAGCAAAATCGCTGAGATGGCGATAACATCGTCAGAGCTCAGGGCCTGAAGGACTGGCCTGCGGGAAGGCGAGGGAGTTGGATCGAGATAAACAAGCAAAGGGGATGCTTTGGACCGACGAAGGTATGCAATGAGCGGAGGAAACCCTAAGTTCTGTAACGTTTGCGTAGTCTGGTACTTTTTCGTTTTCAATGCACTCTTACGCGTAGTACGTTTCATTGGCCAGTCAGTAATCTTGACCCGCGTCCACAACACCGGCGTATTGTTACTCGTCTCCCTCCAGCGTTGGCAAACATGCCCGTACACCCATGGAGCTGAGGAAACATCCAGTGAATGCCATCGAGAGCGAAAGAGACTTTCCGGATCGTCGTAGATACCTGACCCGTGTTTGAAAATCTCCACCAGCACGTCATCTGGCAGAGATCTCATAGGATGCAAAAGTTTCTTCTGCTCGGTCAACGCAGTCTCGAGCTCTTCCTTCGCCTTCCTCAGATCCCTGAGTAGCTCTTCGACAAGAGCAATGCGCGCATCGAGAGCAGGTAGTTTTGATCGTCCACATCACGAAAAGCATTCCTAGCCCAGGTTCCTTGAAAAACACATCAGATATACAGGATTCCTAGGCGCTCTAGGATTTACCTCCAGTCCTATGTAACCTTGATATTTTCTGGGTGTTCCTGGGGAAGTTCTGGGCAACCTAGGGAGAGTGATTTTGTGGGGATTTCTGGGCAACCTAAGGAACACCTAGGATGTCCAGTGCCGCCCAGCCTCCAATTTTCTGATTTGCCTCAGCACACAGTCACTTTAGTAGATATTTTCAGCCTCCATAAATTCTACATACAATTGAAGCAATCTAAATAACTGCATATACATCGTATACATCATGTACATAGGATAGATGGGATCCAAGGCAAGTCAGCTGAACTGAACATTTGAATGCCGCCACACAACAAACGCAGCAAAATTTGAGGGAGCTACATGTCCATGAGTTTGACGACAAGGGTTAGCAGCAGTACAGTGTTATTTATACAAGTCCAACATCCAAGAGCATCTCCTGCGCCAGCCTCAAGCGCTTCCCAACCATATTATCCGTGAATTTGAGATGATTTGGTCGGCATTTGTCTCCGAGTTGAATCTGGCGGAACTCCAAGATGTGCCGAAGATGCCACAATAGGTGAATACCGCAGTCATAATTGTTAGGTTGGAAGTAAACCTGAGAATTGGGGTAAGTTGTGGATGACCACGTAGAGACTCCTAGAGAGAGGAATGGCAAACCTCAAAGTGAGGATCAAAGGTCCATCCACTTCCTTTGTTATTTTTGAGGTTAACCTCTTCACCCCGAAGCCGGCTCAATATTTCAGTAAGCCACAGCAGAATCTATAATGCACAAAAAGGCTGAACAAGGCAAATATGGATCATTAAGTTAATGTGCACATACCAACATTAAGCCAGCATTCTTCCGGAGGAGTGGTGGCTTCACGCGATTGCTAACACACCTCTCTTTCAAGCTGTCGTAGATGTCGATTCTCTTCTGCCGAAAATCAATGCGCGCAGAATACCAGTGAGTACCATTTTCGTTGATCGGGATGAAAACACTATCCCAGTAGTCGAGTTTCTGCTTTTTCTGCTAAAACACATGAGCAGGGTGATACCATTGGGTGAGATTACTTACTGCAGTTTTTCGACACCACTTTTTCAACTGTGAACTCGTCCACTTCGCTGAGAAATCCATTCTTGGGAATAGAAGTACCTGGATTGAAGAGACATTTAGGAGCGAAGAATGAGTTGAGTCCAAGAGTGCTCCCCGATTCGGTACACCACTTTTCAACGAAATAGTTTACGACTTCATCGTTAACCCAGCGACCAGCGCCAAGTGTTCGAAAGTCAGATAATCGAACAAATTGAAACTTCTGATTGAACAAGCTAGGGTTGTGAGATGACTGGTGCATTTCAGAAAAGAATTCCAAAATGAGGGAGTAATTCGTACCTCATTTACCAAAGCTCGTAGCTTGACCTCCGCCTGCTCAGGATCCTCATCCAGCTTTTCCCACAAAGAACTTTCAATAATTCCCTGTTTCCTCCCAATACAACCATACAACGTCTTCAAATTGCAAAGGACTACAAGCACAATGTCGTCAGAAGGAAGGGCGCGATGGTACTTTATTTGTTGAGCGAGCCTGGATTGAACGGTGGTCAATGTCGAAATGACTCTGGAGGCCTCTCGGAGTTGAACAATTTGGAGGGTAGTGTCGAGGTAAAATCGGCCAGCGCTGGGTTTTGGAAAAAGCTGAGGCGACAAGGGCGTCTAGTTCGTCAATGGTGACCAAGGTTAAAAGTCGTTTGAAGAGATGGATGGTATAAATTTATTGCAGCTGTTTATCAGGTCGTTTATTTGTCGAAAAAACGGAAGTGTACAGCTTCGAATGGGTCCGAAGGGTGGGCAGTTGACAGAGGGGCACTTTTTGTGCAATTTCACCAGTCGGGGGGATGAGGGCAGGTTGTGATAGATTGCTCTAATAGCTGCTTCAGACAGTTAAATTTGAGAAGAAAAAAGAGACGCACCTAGTAGCGATTGACATGGTGCGAGTGCATGAACAAGAGGCATTGAATTGAGCATACGAAAGACCGACAAGTGACCAAGAAAAATTTCTTT